>CAAKHD010001259.1:99838-111294 GCA_901007705.1 Fistularia tabacaria | reverse complement strand
GCCCCCCAGGCGTGCATCCTGATGACACAAAAACGAGGGGGGGGGGGGGTAAACCTGTCTGGATCGGGGCAAGAACGGCCTCCGAACGCCTCTTTTTGTCCAACGGTGAGCAACACTGATGTCACCCCGACACAAGTTCCGTATCCAGGTCAAGTGGAAATACGGGAGACCACAGAAATGGGGAAACCGTGGGAGACGCATTGCTGAGGCGGTTCAAGAGCTTCACTTACCGTACAAACTAACGGAGATATTCTAAGAAATGTCGTGCCCGCGGGTTACAGGAGCGTCCTCTGATCCGAACATGTCGGCCTCCGGTGCTGGTCCACTTCCGGCGGGGCTGAAGGGGCTTCGCATGTCCCGCGGAGCATCCGTGTGACGCCGCACCGTTAGAAACGCCGCGGCGGCGGGACGCATGTCACCGCGGTTCCTCGGCGATGCCCTCCGCCCGCCGTCGAAGCGGGTCCGGGTTCCCGGTTCCGAGCGGACGGATCCGCAGGCGGCGTGGAAAAGTGCGCAATCCGCTCTCAGGGCGCGCGCGCGCCTCCCGCCCTCGCCCACGGTGTGAAGCGTCGCGCGAGCCGAACGAGCCATCCCGAGCGGAACGCGCGAGAACATCGTACGACGGAGGCAGGGCGGCAGCTGATTGGACAAGCCGGCCCTGTCAGTCAACCGCTACTGCTCTCTTGAGCTAGCGTTTCTTTAAGCACTTTTGTTTATTATTATTTTATTTACTTGTTTTTTTTATTCATTTTTATTCCCCCCACTCCTCATTAATAGGCACTTCACAAGTCATTTTGCAAGCTATGGGTTTTTTCGCGAAGGTGACGGGCCGGCCAATGAGAGGCGTTATGGGCGTGGCCAGCGGAAAGCATTTGAACCTGGACACACACACACGTACACACACACACAGCACACACACGCACACACTGCTTGAGTTTTTTTTAACTTATATTTTTATTTTTTTATTTTTTTCATTGAAATAAAGTGTAACAAACCATCAAACCATATCAAAAAACATGTCTAAATTCAATCGTACCTCAGTGATAATCAACTGACATGAGGGAAACGATAAATCCCGTGAAAATTAACCGCAGGAGTAGCAAGAATAAGGTGTGTGGAAAACAATGCAAAAACAAACGAAAAGAAAAACAATGGCAAGGGGAATACAATAACTTAACGAGTCTAAGGGAATGTCATTCATGAAACTGTATATTTTCTAGCTTTTTTTTAAAAATTTTTATAAGATTCAAAGATTTGGTTTTTGAAGAAGGTGAAATTGGGGGGACATTTTTGCATCCTGTTTTTGTGGAAGAAGAACTTGGCCAAACCTAAAATGACATTGACACAGAGTTCATCTCTTTCGTTTGCCAAAAGTAAACCAAATGTTATGTTGTCTCTTGAGAGAGAAGCTGGTCGAGATCGAAGGTTTTCTTTTATCCAATTTTGAGTTGTAACCCAGAAACTGTACTTTTTCACATGAAAAAAATATACGGTCCGTTGCTTTAGTATTTTTCTTCACAAAATGTAAAAACATTATCTTCAATATTAAAGCGAAACCTTAATAAATCCTTAGATTGGTAGATGTCATTCATCACTCTAAAGTGTGTTTCTTGTAAAGTGAGATACATAGTCCTCAGTGTGACAATCGATTTCTTATCAAACTTAGTCAATCTATCATTTTTATTTTGACGTCCAAGGAAAGAATTCTCTGTAAAACACTTTCTAATCAAAGAGTTGCCGCATTTTCTGTCCAAGATTTGAAGTTCCCTGGAGTGATGGTGAGGATAACCGTGGTTGTATGGCCTGGTGTATCACACAGTTAGAAGTGGGGAGTGCGACGGGAACATGGAAGTACCGCGAGAATTCCGCGGAGGGCGACATACACGCGGCGTTTAGAAACGATACCATTGTGGCATCATGTGACAGACAGATAACTGTCCCACTGTCATTTAAATATTTAAGGAAATGTAGCCACCTCTAATTGAATTTTCAATAAGTTTAAATCCCTTATTTTTATCTTAATAGCTATCTTTTCAAGTCTTATTTCAATACCAACGACAATCGTAGCAATCAAGTCAATCGTTCCCCTCTATTTTTGCACTTACATTTATCAATGTGTTAAAAAAGATGCTTCTTACGATTTAATTTTCAATTCCTGACGTTTCACTCTACCTGATAAAAAAAGTCAAAATTAATAAAAAGAAATCTCAAGCAATTCGATTTGCTATTACTGAACAAACATTTTTCATCTTGATAAATATGAACTAGGGTATGAAAAACAAGCCAAGCCCATTTTTAGATTGATCCATCCACTGTCTACTGCTCATCCTGCACTCAGGGTCGCGGGGGATGTTGGAGCCTATTCCAGCCGTCATTGGGCGGGAGGCGGGGTACACCTTGGACTGGTCGCCAGTAAATCGCAGGGCCACCTATACAGACAAACAACCATTCTCTCACTTAGTCACTAAGGGCAATTTTTCCGGTTTATCCAATTAACCTGCTGCATGTTTTTGGATTGTGGGAGGAAACCGGAGGAAACTCACGCAGACACGGGGAGAACAAGCAAACTCCACACGGATTCCCAATTTGGAAATATGTTACCGTCAAATTACATCAGTTGCACTTAATGAGCCTTTGTTATGTTTCAGTGAGAATAAACCCAACAATTGATTGTTGATTGTGAAAATATATGATATACCTGAAATGAACAAGGAGTAACAAGCGAGCGAGGCATGTGTTCCGTTTCCAGCCTCTCGTGTGTACAACTAGCACACCATTATGTTGTAATGACGCTCTGTTGACCCCACAAGGAACACTTTGATATTCTGCACCAATGCAAGAATATCCTATTAATAATCCTATTAATAAAGAACCCGCGGTATAAACATATTCATGGGAAAAGATTAAGAGAAACATGCATCGCTGTTTGTTCCAGGATGTTTTTTTTACAGTAACTTGCTATTTCATTGGCAAATTCATTTTATTATTCATCTGACCCACTTTTTAAAATGTCAGCTATGTATATCACAGAAAAAACATTGAATGTGTTCTTTGCAAACGATCTGTCCACAAGTTCATCGACAATTAAATTCAGGGCTCCCCTATGAAGCCGGGATGTGACCCAGTTTGGTAGAAAAAAATAAATGAATAGACCAAAACAAAAAGTTCTACAATGGTAATCTTTATTTTCACGTTAAACAAATAATGTTATTTCATAAACTTACGAATCAAAGTTTGAATCACAAAACAGTATTTGACAAAACATAAAAAATAAAACGTTATATTTACACATCAGACATAATCTTGTGAGAAAGCAGCTGTTGTTCTTCGGATCTTTAACTGGTGCCATTTGCCTCAACATTACTCGTCGTCTCCCCTTTATGGACACGACGCAGTTTCAATAGCCTTCACCATTGTGAAGAATTTTAACTTTTGCAAAGATAAACCAAATAAAAAGGATCCAAGAAAACTGAAGAACGAGAGGGGAAAAGGTCATAAGCTTATTTCTAGAAATGCACTTCCTCATACTATAATAGCAAAATTGTTAAAAATAGGTGTACCCATGTCATCCTACCGTTATTTTCATTTTGCAAATATGGCAATGTAATTCTTGAGTATCATAATGGTCTTCCTGTGTATTCGACGGTCCAGAAACGTGGAACCGTGTCATTATTATCAGGCCCTGGGACAATTTTAATTTCAAGGCAAGCAGGCCGATTATAAATGCACATGTGGAGATGAAAAGAGGAAGGGAAAGAAAGAAGCGTTGCAGTACTTTTTTTTTTGGGCTACAAGTTCCCAATCGCGGTGTGATATCATGTGAAGACAAATGTGTAACTTGGCTGCTTTGTCACAATCGCACACAACAACGATATGGTTTTGTACATGTGGAATTTCAATAACAGCACAGCCGCACACCCACGCACAGTACATTCGAAAATTTAAGACTGCGTGTTAGAAAGAACTTCATTAGTCACCTGTCATCTTCACGATCACGATGAAAAGAAAGCTGCCCGAAACGTTCGCAGAAAGAATTAAATACAAATCTACATTCGCAACCTAAAAACAATGAAAAATATGACTTCTATAATGGCAACTAGGAATCATCATAGCAATGAACAGACTTCAGTTTTGCCACCATTAACAGTGCTGTTTCTTAAGGAGGGCGATGGTTTGACCGCGGACACAGAGGCTAAGCTATTGCCTCCATCATCAATTCTTACAGCAGGATATTCAATGAAGATTATTTTTCTGTTCTTATATGCAACAACAAATGCCTCGGTGGCTCTCTGCTGGTGCTACGTTTTGCTTTAAAGACACTAAATTCAGCCTGATTAAATACCAGGTCATTAAAATATATACCTGAAAGAGGGGGGTACGTCCAACACAATCCTATCAGCTTCACAACAACTGTTTTTTTTTTTCTTTTTGTATTTTTTATCCACACCAGGGAAACTTACTCAATACCCACAACCTATTTTGAAAAGTATAAATTACACAAGTGCACATTTTAACCCCCAAACAGTAAAACATAAAATACCAACACAATGAAATAGAATGGCAGCCATGTCGTGTGAGAACTGTAATGCGATGATGGGAGGTGGAAAAGATGGCAGCGTAGTGGGGACGAAAGACAGAGTGAATCTATCATCTGTGGCAGGGCAGCGCAGACCGAAAAAAGGATGCTGAAAAATAAAGACATCTGTGGTGTTCTTGGTAGAGTTTAAGTCACTGAGGTGATTATTTGCTGCCCTCTCCTGGACATGGAGATACTAACATGTGCTGACTTCGAAAGGCTGCAGCTCTTTCTGCTTAGAGGGGACCGGTTGCCTGTCAATCACACACACATCACCATGTACAGACAGTAAAGCTTCTGGTTGCTATTGGATTTTGGGAGGAAACCGCACAACCTGGAAATAGCTCACGCAATCAAGCAAGCAAGCAAGCAAGCATGGGGAGCGCACACAAACTCCCCACATAAAGGCCAAATCGAACCTAATCCAAGAAATAGATCAATGGCGAGAAACCGCTTTTACTCAGAATGCTTCTTTTGTTTATCTGCTGTTTAAACAGACTTCCAAGAGTGACCCTTTTGTCTTTGTCAAAAACATGTCAGCCAAACAGCAATCTAGCTGTGCGTCTAGAAAGCTACGGTCAGTGTCTTTTTGAGGGGTATCTCTTTGTATCTGAGATGAGCATCCCTTCTCTCCACTCCCCCAAACACATGCATATGAACTTTTTCCGGTCAATAAAATAAAACTGACACAACACCGGGAGTGATGCTTGTGTATGAAAGAGGCATAAAAGGAGTTACGAGCTTTCTGAGGTAGCAGATAGTTTAGTTGAGGACATTTGTTGGGGAATGGGGTCTTCATCTCCCCAAGAAGGGGGCCTTGTCAATTTTTTTTTGTTTGTTTGTTTAAAATCAGTGGTAATAGATACATTTTATTGATATTAGTAAAGAACACATTTTAAATAACCCATAATATTTTCTATTCATGATATAACAGTATAGATATCTATGGTTGTTGCTGTTTCTCATGGAAGTGCATATTTGATGGCTTCAACGCATAGCCACTATTCACTCACCACAAGCTAGGTTTATGAATAGTTTGGCTGAAAACACCTTGTGATGTGACGTTATCGATTCCAAAATTCTCTACACGGTTTCAATCAATCTCTCTCACACACACACACACACACATGAACACTCACACTCACACCCACACACCCACACACACACACACACACACACACACACACACACGCACACACACGCAATAAGAATGTTCAATTGATGGGGAAATGTAGCTTTCAGCATCATAACTTTGCTTGGATCAAGGCCAATGCATTTCTGTGTGTGTGTGAGTGTATGAATGCGTCTTGCGCTCCAAGAGGAAACAGACAAGTTGTTTTCATCTCTCTGCTTTGAGCATAAAAGGAACAGGTGGAGAATCCTGACCGCAGGGTATAGACTCATACGGACACTTGTGCTAAAGAGAATCCATCCTTTTCGTGTTTCATCCCATCCTCCCTACATCTCTTTCTCCTTCTTGGGCTCTCGCACGCTGCTCTTCAGGAAGTCACTCCGGAGCAGACGATAAAACAGCACAATATTCATGACCGTCATGATGGCCATACCCACACTGCCCAGCGTGTACGCAACCAGCGGCACCTTGTCCCTGTTTAGCACCAGCCAGCGGGTCATCCAGGCCAGGGTGTTGATGCGGAATATCACGTATGTGCCCAGGTTGATCATGCTGTTGACCCGGTACAGGGTGCCTGAGGCCAGGTTAGCCATTCGCAGGATCTGCCTGAGGTGGAGGAAAACGGAGTTGACTTCCACCAGCAGGGCCACCACTGCGAAACCAACGTAGCGGCAGGACAAGACAGAGAGGCCGAAACAGGTGATCACCTGCAGGGGGAGACAGGAAACAACATTAAAGTGGGGTGTGGCGGAGAATTTGAACACATTGTCTTACAAAATATCTCATGTGTGGATACAGTGATGAGCAAGATTCAGCAATAAAATTCTGTTTTTTTACAAATGTTTACATTTTTAAGACTTGATAAAAATTGCATATTTTAAAGTTAATTTCATCACAAAGACGACAAAAAAACACAATTGGGGGAGAATGGCTTCATCAGAGCCCCCATAATACAGTACTACATGGTAGAAGAGAGAAGAAGAAACCTTTATTTAGTCACATTCAGTTATACATACAGTAGTTTGTATAGTATATCGCATCCCTAGGCAGCTACTGTCCATATTTATTTATGTACTATTTAACATCTATTTCAACTGTACTTTTGTATAACACAACTTATCACCTGTACATTTTTACTCGTAAATTATGTCCATCATTTCTGTCTATAGTCTACTCCATTTAATGGACATATCCATGTGTATATGTTCACAGCACCCTATCTGTAAATCACCTGTAAATTCTTTACATAAAACACCATGTACTTATTCTTAATTATTTTATTATATCTGCACCTGCAGCTCTTTTGCACTCCTAGTTAGATGCTAAACTCCATTGTGTTGCCCTGTTCCTCTTCATCTGTACAACAAAGTTGAATCAAATCTAGTGCAGCAACATCAGCAAAATTTGACTGCTATTCTACCATCATGGATGAACCGCTTCAACAGGCCAGGAGGAGAAGACTGACCCAAACTAACTGACCAAACTAACTGTTGCATGGACCAGAAAGTTTTATTTGTATTTACTATAAACATAGTAGAAGTAGAGTAGAGTAGAGATACTTTATTGATCCCATAGGATATTAAGGGAATATACACACATACTGTATTTTTGGGACGATAAGTCGCACTTTTTTCATGGTTGGGCTGGTCCTTCAACTTATACTTGGGTGCGACTTATATATTAAAATATATAATTTCACATGTTTGTAATTTTTACACTGACAGCCACGAAAGTGCGCCCTAGGTTTATGTGCCAGTCTCTGCTTGTCCTTTTACTCCTGTACCAGTGAAATGTCCCCAAAAAGAAAATCCTATTCTGCAGATTACAAGCTGCAAGTAGTGAAATATGGAGCCGAAAACAGTTATTGAGCAGCAGAAAGAAAGTTTGGAGTGAGCGAGAAACTTGTGAGGAAGGATACTCTAACTGCAATGAAGAAAAAAAAAAAAGAAGTTAATCGTTGGCTAAAAGCTAGATGGCCACAGCTAGAGGAACAAGTTCACAAATGGGTGCTTGACCAACGTACTCTTGGGAGAGGCTTATCAACAGTGCAGTTACGTCTCCACGCCCAGGTAGTTGTCAAAGCGATGAACATAAACAGCCACATAGACGAGGGAGTTGCGCGCCGTCTACCTCCGGAGTTGGCGGAGATCCTCAGAACTGACACCGAGGATGAAGAATTCAATGGATTTAGGGATTTGGAGTGAGGTAGAGAGTTTGGTAAACTTGTTATGCTATGTTGTTTATGCTATAGGTATCTGAACAACTGTTAAAATGTTACTTTAACTTACCTGAAACAAATTCAGCCAGTTGTTCTCGATTCTATTGTTGTTACGATAACCTGCATTTCAAGATGAAATGTCTGTTCTCGGTCTCTGATTTTATCAAATAAATTTCCCTCCAAAATCCAACTTTTCGTCCAGTGTAATATTTGTTTTTCTCTTCTTCATTATGCATTTTTTGGCTGTTGCGACTTTTCCTCCGGAGCGATTTATGGTTCGGAAAATACGGTACATGCACCAACACAGTGAAGGAAGGCCACCCAGCCCTCACCTCTTTCTCTGCTGAGCAGTGCTTATGAAAGTCAGTTAGGTAAGTAACAAAAATCTCCACAAGGCGGCAGCAGCTGCATTCATGCCCGGCTTGAAACCGACAGGCCAAGGGAACAAATCTGCAGATTTTCCGCCAAAGAAGAGAACGATTAATCAAGATTAGATTTGTGTCAGCGAGAACAGCTGCTGACACAAACCCCCGCAGCGGCAGCTGTACTGCAGGTGTAAAAGTCCTGGTGACACAACTGTGTCAATACCACAAGCAGGCCAGCTCACATCGGGAGCTGCGTGAGAATTCGAAAGGGTCTCCGACCTAATTCACACTCTGCGCACATTCACAGTAAACAAACACGCTTCAGCTCAGTTCCCGTTTTCCCACCGGTTACTGTCAAGTAACTGTTACAGTCAAGTGCCAAGAAAGTCATGAAGTGCCTCCTGTGGCAAAGAAGTCAGCTTCAAATACAGTCCAGAGAAAGTCAGGTCATGGGACACACCACGGCGGAATACTTGACCTGTGACATCAGTTACGACTCATCTTGAGATGGATCTTGTGCTCGTGCACGTGAGGTCACAGGATGTCCTCTCCAATGTAACAAAAACAAGTCATGTGACACATTTGAAGCGGCTCGGCAACACGGTGTGAAGAAGCTGCCCCGGTGTGTCGTCCTAAAATAAATTTGCGTCTTATGAGTACCAACACTTGCGGTCCTGGTTTAAAAACTAAAAAAGGCTGTGACTGGTTGATAGTCCGTGCATAATCGAAATGTTTCGCATCGCCACAGAGCCAAAACAGGGTCCATGTTTAGTAACGGGCTAAATGTCTAGCCTCGGAGTAATCGTGAATCAGTCCATCAATGTTCAAATGTAATTTCATGGCATTACGTAGTAATGGATAGTGGAGGAGAATGGTTACGGAATATCTTGTAGGCAAATCGTGGATTGCCTCTAAAAATCACAAACCACCGAATAAATCTGTACAAATCCAAGATGTAGACTGTTGTCATGTCACAGTGCCTGTGAATAATTTTAATGCCGTCAGCCGAGCCACCGAACATACGCTACACAAACAATCCGACGAAAAGACACAAAGGACGTACATATGCGTAAGATCACAATGCATTGTCAGTCTGTCACTCCCCAGTGAGATTCAACCATTTGCCGTGCACGTGTTTGCAGCGGCTGACGTTAAAAACTAAAACAGGTGGAGCCCACGCTGGTAGCAAGTCACACCCAAAGGTTCAAATCAAATAAACTCGGGCTGAATCCCTGAGAGAAATATGAATTCTGTGCTATTTGCCTGGACTCCAAGAGACTCTCACTTCTAAATGAATGAGACTCTGACGAAGTCAAGTGAAATTAAGAAAAAAAAAAACGCATCTGACATGACATAGGCTTTTTACCTTACCACCATAAATGAAGAAATGCAATACGGTGAGCTGTTCAAAATCAAAATAATCCAGGGTATAGTTGTCAGCGACACAATGTCTTCCATATAGAACAAAAAATGAACATCTGACATGACATAGGCTGTGCCACTTTGTTTCACATTCCCAAATCCTCCATGCTGGGACAGAAGTTACTTCAAACAGCCAATTTCTGAACCGGAGACGAGGATTTAAGATCCTGATTTTTAACCTTTGGCTACACGGGACACTTTGGACAGTACACAGCACACTAAAATTAACCATTTTTGCATTTTATTATAAAAATCCGCACACAGCAAAGCAGTGCTTCAAATGAAATGATTTCCAACAGAGATGAGAGAAGACAGGTTTCAGCCACGGTTTCATCTCATCTCCGTGTAGTTGAGCGCAAAAAGTGATCTCTATTCACGTGACCATCGGTGTGTGGGAGAAATGCACAATTAAACTGAGCGTTAGTGGCTAGCGTCCACAATGAGGTCAATTATTCCCATCATTTATCATCCATGTTGACTTAACCGCTGATGGTTGACGTCTTTCCACTTAAGTCACACTGGATTTAAATTTCAGGCCTGAGAGCGCTGTTAAGACCACAGCCCAAAAGACACGTTCCAGAACCCTTTTTTTTTTTCTCTCTTCAAAACGTGGTTCAAAAACTGCTAATGAGACCGCGCGCTTGTGCTGTCCTAACCTTACCATGTACTATTTTAGTTTTGTTCCCCAGAACTAGATAGATACAGTGGAATCTTGACTTAGGGGTGCGATAAATTACGAATTTTCTGAGATACGAGCCGTGGCCGGGTTGATTTTTTTGCTTTGTGATATGAGTCCAGATCCAAGTTGATGAGCATTTGATGATGTAATGTAGGCCACTGCCTGTGAGGAGGCGTTTAAAAACAGTGGGACACGCCGCCCAACACTAGGTAGCCCAGAGAAAATCATCGAAAAACATGAGTGAGGTGTGTGTGTTGTTGACATGAGACACCGTGACTGAGAGCATCCTCTGTGAGAAGGCGTGACACATTTAAAGGGGCTTGGATAGTAGCGGGCGGCGGCATCATTCAAAGCCAGTCAGGGATGATTTGATCATTTTGAGAAGAGGACCAGCTTTCACTCCGCTAAATTAAGTTTAGTGATTTAGTGTAGCATAGTGTTCAGGTTACATTTAGCAATATGTTATGACATTGAGTGTGTAGTTTCGGAAGTTGAGCAATAGAGCACGAAATGAAAATCTCCCCCAACCTCTTTTATTATGTTTTATTATTTATTATTCATTATTTGTTTTTTTATAAAGTTCATTTTTCGTATTTTAAAAATCACAAACACAGCTGGGGGATTAACAGCGTTTAATTTAATTTCAGTGAGGAAATTTAATTAGATATACGAGCAAATTGAGTTACGAGCTCGGTCACGGAACGATTTAAGCTCGTAAGTCAAGGGATTACTGGAGTATTTTTGTTTTGCCACCCGGAACTATCTAGACACGTACGATAGTAACTTGTCAGAACAATAGTACTGGGACTGTGGCCTCAAATACTGAAAAGACAAAAAATGTTGAGTTACGGCTAAAACACTTCAAAAGTCTCGGGAAAAAACAAATAAGAGATGATTTTTCTAGAGACTTGCGTCACTGACATGAACGGGCCTTTCTGACAAACACGTGTGTTTATTTCCACATAAGCTGTCATGCCAACTCCAAACAGTATGGTGCATATAGCATGGTGGAATGTGTCACATAAAGTAAGGTTGATATAGTGCTCTGTAAAACGCAGTACACG
>CAAKHD010001259.1:70825-90359 GCA_901007705.1 Fistularia tabacaria | reverse complement strand
AAACACACACACACACACACACACTCACACACACACACACACACACACACACACACACACACACACACACACACACACACACACACACACACACACGCCAAAATACGTAGACACACAATTCATCTATTCTTTCGCGGTTCTTTTCCATCTCCCCCAGCCAAAACCATCTTGGCCACCATGAGTGTGAATTTATGGATTTTATACTGATGCAAGCTGGATCAGACACTGGAGAGAGTGAGGGACAATCTATATTTCAACCAACTTGTCAATTCCTTTGAAAAAAAAAAAACACGTGAATTTAGACATTTTATTTTTTATTAATTAGATTTAACTAAATAAAAATAAAAAAAAATTCTGATTGCATGTTTTTTTTGTCAACGTGACTAATTTAGTAAACGGAATTCTGTGCATTTTCAGATGTAAAAACCTCCAAAACAAAGTCGCAAAAAAATATAAATATATATAAATATAAATAAATGTATAACACCCTAATTGTGCTTTACATGGAAAAAAAAATCTCTAATAGGAGAATAAATTGCTGTATCAAGTAAATCCATCAATGAAACAAAGAACCAAAATAAATCAAGAGTGGGGGGTAGAAAGTTTCTTGCATTTGACTCAATTGAACTGTTGTTGACCCTGAAGTCCTTTGGTCTGCATGACTGAATTACAACTGAGAAATTAATTTTAGACTAAATTTTCCACTTTATTTGACTTTACCAATGGGTAACTCTGGGAAACAGAACCTGATAAGCTAAGATAGACTTTATTGATCTCGCAGCAGGGAAATTCATTTGTCACAGCAACTTTGTAGACAGAAGACAGTGCACATGAAGGATGTTAGTACAAAAACATCTGTTAGATGCTTTTGTAGAAACGAATAAAAAATAAACCTGGAGATTTCTTTTGCTTTTCTGTACTGGGGCGGCGTAGTGCAGGAGGTAGAGTAATCGTCCAATCCTCACCGCTCCACCTAGTGTGTCGAAGTGTTGTTGAGCAAGACACTGAACCCCTAACTGCTCTCCTGGCGCTGTTAGATGGCAGCCAACTGCTCATGGTTGTCCATGATGGGTTAAATGCAGAGAACGAATTTCCCCATGAGGGATTAATAAAGTATACATTATTATTATTCAACTGATAAGTCTGAATCGCTTACAGCCTGACCTTTATCCCTTATTATTATCTGTGTTGTTCTTGAACAACTCCAAGGTCAGGAGACTAGATGACCTATTTAAGGTTCCCAGCAAAGAAAAGTAGTTCATTATTAGTATTAATGCGTGGTATTAAAGGTATTCAAAGACCAATTTGAAGTTACTGCGAGGACCTGATCTTTCCGGGACAGTATGCAAATATAATTGGCCATTTCTCAGCGAATTCATTATGAGTATTGACACAACAGGTATTTAAAAACCTATTTGAAGAAACTGAGAAGACCTGTTCTCTCAAGTACAGTACGGAAATATAATTGGGTATTTCTCAGTGTGATTTGCCATTTAACTCAAGATACTTGCAAATATGACCCAAATTCACAATTGAGAGCTTGAGGAATATATCCATGCTTTGGATACATCTGCGTAAGTAGGAGTTATTCAACCAAAAAACGGACTCGGGTAAAAATCGGGCCCTCAACTGACATTTCCTAGTGATGACTAGGTTTCTGGTCATTAGTGCTTCAAACCACGAACAGCCACTGCTCCCAGTAGCCGGGAGAAGAGAGGAAATGGGATTCTGTGGCCAGACTGACAGAGACAGTCACACAGGACATTCTGGTTCTGAAGCAGTGAGGATGTTGAAATTCACGTTGAAAAAACATGGCCCCATGCTTCTTGTTATCACGATATTGCTCAAAATAATAAATATTTTCCCTTCCAATTTGCTGAAGACGCCTTACGAAACACCCTATGTTCCCGCTTGGCATGAGATAGCTACAGGCTCCTGCAACTAATATTTATTTTCAAGCCTGGAAAAAAAGAGACAAGTTCCACCCGTATATCCAGTGTAGACAAACCTCCAAGGCTCACCGAGGAAAAATTTAGGAACCTGGCAAAGATGATTCTAAAGGCATCCAGTGTATAAATACAACTGTAGAGAAATGATGTTATCTTTAGCTGATTTAAAAAAAAAAAAAAAAAGGAAAATAAAATATGTACTTAACTTGAGGCCTAGTAGAAGACATTTGGGAATACACTGTGTACGCCAAGTGAAAGAGAGCAGTGTAGAAGAAACACTTGAGTAAAATGGAATCATGAATTTTTCGTGGAAAACCAAGCTATCTAGTACACAGTTGTATTGTACAAGAAAACTCGTATCAAGGCATACACATATATTTATGCTGAGAACTGGAAATGGACGCTTTCCAAATCCCGACACCAACTCCTCTAGTGCCGTTTCTGAGGCAGAGAAGCCTTCGAGTCCTAAAGCTGCAGGGCGAGGACTAAAACGATCCGAAAGTGAAAATTAGAAAAATAAAATCAACATTTTGATAAGTGAATTCACCGCTCAACATCGGAGGGCTCACAAATTGTTTCACACGCTGCTTTATATCTTAAGGGCTCCGCTCCTGCAGAAACAGATATGATTGGAAGCGGTACGTCCTGTACGTATCCTCAAATAGCTGGTTGACCTGTGAGGCTAATGGGGCCTGTGTCTGTGGGCAGAGGCTTTAATTTCAACCCGACGTGGAAAATTTAATTCCGCCTAATGAGAGAGGGATGACAGATATTTTGGGAAAGAAACAGCAAACATGTTGCAAAAACATCCAACTTGCATGAAGTCGAGTAGAACTGGCTCTTTGTTGTCTTCCCCCATTGTTTATTATCTATTTACATCATAGTTGAGACTCTACAAATCTACAAAACCAGCTATGTAAATCCAGGGTAATTTAGAAACCAGTCCATCACTTTGAACTCTTTGTCATGTTCTTTAAGCCGCTCACTGCGATCCCAGCCGTCATTGGAGAGGCAGGATTTAACCCAGACAGTCCCGCCGGGGCATAAAGTTAGTTGGTGAGAGAGAGGAGGATGCAGAGGAGAGGGTTCGATGGAAGACCCCCGGCAGAAAAACAACATGAAGGACGGAAAATACATCTCCTTTTTACGCAACTTTTAGCACATTAAACTCTCGTAAGAAACCCAACATGAGTGTGAACATCATTACGTAACATGTAGTTTGGAGAGCGCGCAGCAACGGCCTGCTGAAATACTTAAAGGCATAAATTTTCTTGATATGAAAGTAAAGAACTTGGTCGGGATTCATTATTTACGCCTCAGAGTAATTGTGAAGGGAGGGGGATTCGCGTCAAGTTATTGCCGTATGAATGCAAGTGCCACGATTCCCCTGCAGAACAGCACCTGTTTTTCTTTCTCTTCTCTACAAAGTTTCGCATCATCCCTTGCCTGCGTGGGCCCACCCCACCTGGCTCTCTAAAGACCGCCCTGCTTAGCGGAAAACACCCTGGCACAGTTCAGAAACGGCCAAAGATGCTGAGGTCGTCGCAACCGCCTCGTTCCACGGCTTCCAACGCATCAGGAAAAACTGATTTAACTTCTCTGTTCTTCGGTTCGATAAAAAAAACGTCCACCTCTCGCCTGATATATTCCATCCACTGACAGGTTCCACTGTAACAGGAGTTTTGCAGCTGTGTCGTTGAAATGTTCCGGCCAATCTGGATATTTCCTCGTATGATTCCATTATTCATGGGGGGAAAAAAAGAAAAAAATCTACACTCTTGTGTCTGCCTGGGAACCACCTTCTTCTGACTCATATTTGTGAGTTTTTAGCTCACTATTTCCAGGAGTCATTTGCGACCGAGGCCGACAGGGATTCCACATTATTTTGCAAGGACCGGCAAACTAAACCTTGAAGTTATATGAACAAAAGTTGACAGTTCTGCACAAAAAAAGCTAACATCACCCATTTCAGTCTGCTATTTTCTCGCCAAGGTACCTGATCCAAAGGTTTCAAAAAAGCCTTTAGTCTCCCGAATATTAAGTGTATTTTTTTTTTTTCATAGTCTTCAAACGGGGTGATCTATTCTGAGCAGATTTATCGGAGCATCCTGTTTTCCAAAGGAAGCCCGAGGTTACGTCTGAAAGAATCCCATCGTGAGGGAGTGACCATGGCGGGATCTGTGGGGCTTGTTGGCCAGAAAGAAGCCGTAATCTCCTTTTCGGTCAATAAGGAGGGGGGAAATGATCCGCGGATGTCTGACTTTGTTTCTCCTGGCTCGCGACAACGGGGATCAACAAAACTCGTGCAAAACACATGCTTTGCCGTACGCTTAAATAACTGGGGAAACCCTCGGTTACGGATATTAATCCCAACTTAGACGACTTCCCCTGTGACTGACGTGCTCCTGTTAGTATATAGTTGGACACATTGCAGAAGTTGTCTATTAAATATAATTACTTTTGCTTCGTCAAGCTTAGTGGGCCTGAGTTTGATGGCGTCTGAAAAAAAAAAAAGTTAGCCTGAACGCTTTGAGCTTTTCCACTTGCAGTTGTTTGTCCCTCTATCACATATCAAATGAACCAACATTTGCAGAAAGTCTCAGCTCTAGAATATTAACTACCGGTTGAAATATGCGCCTTGAATTTTAACCGATATAAAATGCGGGATTAATCACATCTAACTGTGGACGATCGATTGTGTAACGGCCCGCTTAGAATAAATCATCCCGATGTTGAGTCAGTGCATACAGCTTGGAATGCAAACATGGGATAAATTACCGTCTCTTTTCATCCGCTTCGCGGGAGTTCGTCCCCACAGGCTTCCGTGCGCAAGATAAATTTTACATCGGCATACCGAGAAAGGGGACCGTGGTTATGAGGAGAATGATAAATCGGTGGGTCTTTCGCGGTTTAATATTAGAGCACTGAGCAATCGTGTTGGACTTTGGATAACCGGGGCCTCCGGGCTCGCAGCTAAGGCTAGATTTGGAAATTGTAACAATGAAATTGAAATTGTAACAATGAAATACATAAGACGAAAGGGTGTCAGATGAGAAGACAGAGGAAAAGTCAAATGACTAGTCTTTTTAAATGTGGATCAATACGGTGAGAAGGCTAGTGAAATTGGAGTGCAAATGGGGAAAGTGGAGGGAGCGATTGGAAAGAATTAGTGGGGAAGCACAGAAAGCCGTGTGTATGAGAGAAGTATCCATCCCTCCCACGCTCTGGTGACAATCTGCAGCCAGCTGGTCCCACCAAAGGGCCCATTCACTGGTCTTACAGGAAGTGAGTAAAGCAAAGAAGAAAAAAAAAAGATTTTCAGAAAAAAAGTCTTCTCTCAAAAGTCTTCAAAAACTCTTGAGGGGTGACAAGGAGTCCCCATAAATTACTTTTTTGTTTTGTTTTTCAGAATTTATATTTTCCTCCACAGGAAGATACCACATGTGCCAAAAAATGTTCTGACTAGTTTATGACCAAAGGCTGATATTTTCCACCACTTTCTTTAGCAAGACCTTCCCATAAATGCTTCAAATACACCTGCCAACCTATTTTTGATACAGGTGTTTATTAATAGAAATGCACACTGATTAACCAGAAAACTGTTATGCAGGCAGAAAAAAATACAAAAGGAAGGAAGGCAGACAAACAAACTGCCAATTCTTGATTGTAGATGAGAAATTAAGTTACATTTATGTGCATTTATTCTAAAAGCCTATTTTTTATGAACAATCATAAATCTGAAGCTTCAGCACAAAACCTTTTCTAAAATACCCACGTACATGCATTTCTGCACGGCTCGTGTTTAAAAACTTGCTTCGATGAGCAGCCTGCTTCGAAATCCAAACGCGGCTCGGTTCCAAAAAAAAAAAAAAAGGTAAACAAACAGCTCCGACCCAGAGAACCCGGAGACGGTCGGTTGCGCACAACAGCGACACAGTTCCGGTTCACAGGTCGTGCAGTCAGGGGGGAACTATTCAGCGTTAACGCTTTTCAGTTGTTTTTCTTTATTTCTTTGTGTATCAAGGCAGGTACGGGGTTAAGTGATCTGACCTGTTCCAAAGAAGGAGGATGCCGCCTTTGCAAGGGAGTGTCAGAAGCAATTGTGTCAGATACACACAGCGAGAGGACTCGGGTGGAGTTCAATTTAAACCGTAAATGGAGACTGAGCGCTCAGCTGGGTGGGAGGCCGTCACAAGCCGAGTTGGAACGACTGCCTGTGTTCCGCCCACACCAGTTCAGAGGGACAAGACGGACGGGTATTTTGCCTTTTCCCGCGCACGTGCGTCCAACAGGTGCTCGGGTGGCGGGCGGTTGGTGTCTGTGAGACCTACCACAATGTGATGGAAGAGCAGCTCCCAAGACTGGCTCAGCTTCTGGTTCAGCACCATGTCAAAGAAATCATAGATGAAGTAACCTGTGGGGATAGAGAGCGTTTAGTCGGGGGTTAACGGCATCTTCATGTCTGACAGTCAACAACACACTAAACAGTGGCAGCCACTGGCATATCAAGTGTGTCGGTGGGGAGGGGGGCACGGACCCTGCTTCCATGACGACTGCTCTGATGGCAACCACGATGTGTCTTGGAGAGGGGCTATTCATATCCACCACCACCACCTCCACCACCACCTTCCCTTCCCCACCACCAGCCGTATCCATGGTGACAGCTTTTCAGACTGCTGAAAAAAATAATGAAGCGTCGAGGATGGGGACAGTGCGGGGACAGCGGGGGTCGCGAGGGCCGCTTGGGGCTCCGGCGAGGCAGGATTTAACCCTATTATGTCAGAAATTTGACACCAGGGGCCCTTCAGTCGCTGCGGAGGCACGTATGCACGTATGTTAGTCTCGACGTGGACCTCGTCACACACATTAATAACCTTTTGTTTATTTCCGTAATCCAGACATCAGAACTTGAATATTTGCTGACGCAGGTCTGTGATCTCATTTTGAAACAATTTGTCCTTTGAACAATGGCTTATTTTCATGGCAGACGTTGACTTTGGATCAGGTTTTGACACGGATGCGTCTTATCTCTCCAGGTGTGCTTTTCTAATGATTCATCTCGCACCTTCTGTTATACTCCACGGAGAGAAAATAGACCACAATGACAAAAAGACTTAGAATAACAGCTTTCAATCAGAGTCATATCTTAAGCCTTCTGCGGTAAAAGACTTTCCACTGGCTCTCATCCAAATCCCGAATGGGACACTTTGCGGCTTCACAAACAAGTTTTCCGGGTTGTTTTTTTTCTTTCCACATTCAAGCAAAAAGACAAAATGATTGTTCAGCGGCACATTTACACGATTGCCGTGTTCGGTTCTCCAACCAGTCAATCGATTGCCGTTTACAGAGGGACGCTGACAACATCGGGGATGTAGGAGTCAGTTGGTTCATCAAGCTGCTGGTTGGTTCACACACCCAAAGGTCGTTAACCGGTGACCAAATGCGATCTAAGTTAAAAGCTTGAAACATACACAGCAAGGCCGCAAAAGCACGTCCACGTAACAATTGCGACAACCGACACTTTCATTTGAGCTTCCAATAACACATCTGGTGGAAACTCCTGTCTGGCTGAGCTTCGCCGTGAGGACCCCTGTCGCGGGAGGCCTCCGGAGAAGTATTTGAACAGATCTACAGAACTTCCTTGAGCGGTTGTCTTTTGTTGTTTTGGCAGTGTCACGTGACGACGTGGGGTGATGCCCGGTGCCTGGGGCTGATCATAATGCCTTCCATTGATCTTCACATACCAACACTGCCCTTTGCTTTGCCAGCTTTTCGGGGCCGGTATTCTTCAAAGAATGTAAAAAATCCCAGAAATTCTAGGGGGAGCCCTTCTAGCTTGGCGCCGATCCAATACATTTACGGTTTATGGCGACTCCAGTGCCGATTGCTCCTCCAGAAGCATTTAAGGATAAATAAGAGCGCCTAAAAAGGGGGGCGAGTTACTATATTAAGAACATGGGGTCGCATGTGGACTCGGGCTTCAGAAAAGGAATAATTCTCAAGTCAAGCTAAGAATCACTTATGTAAGTTTCTTATTGGGTTTATGGGGATTAGATTAGATTACGCTTCGCAATGCAATATGGATCCCGTGCGGGTCTGAATTTCAAAATCATGTCCAAGAACCCAAATAAAGCCAAGTAGATTTTAAAAGGATTAGATTTCGGGGAAGGTAAACGCATACAAATCCCCAAGCAGCATCAAAATAAAAAGTGATCTGGAGTTGTGTATCTGTACGTATCCAAAAAATATCAACTAACTAATTAATTACAGATTGATTTGTCAGAGGAAACCATTTCATCGTTGATTTTTCTGTTTTCCCTTGGTGAATTCACCTCATCAGTTTCCCAGCTGTTGAAAAGTACTGCGAGCACAAACAATTTGACAATTTGTCATGGGATTGCATAAAACTTTGTCAGATTCCTGACAGATTCCTTCGAAAAAACATGGGAGATGACCTTTTCCCACTGTGATACCGGACTAGTCATGTACTTGAGCGCCTGATCAGCAATATTTAAAAGCACTTTCTCACACCGACCAAATAGTGATTCATAGAGTTTCTGGGGAAACTTAGCTTTATTCATTTGCAACATCACCAATGATTTTTTTTTTTTTTTTAAGAACCAGATTTATAGCATGGAACCAGATGACAGAATTGACACCTTATGGCTCGCTGGTGACAGATCAGGTTAACTTGGTACTCATCATCGGATAGTAAACACGCAGGGGCGGATTTTATTTCAGTTTATCAGCAGAAAAAATAGGATTGTATCCATGATGTCCGGGGAAATGCCTGTCAAGATACAGTGAGTGCACTTCCTTCAGCAGGCCCATCAGATAAAGATAACTGGACCTCTACTCACCAATGGAGAAGGACACGAGCGCGTGAGAGAACGCAGAATGAGTCTCTATCAAATCCTCTGCCATCTGTGGGTGCAGGAAGAAGCTGAGAAAACAAAAAATAAAATCATTCTTATATTGTTGGATTCTCTTTTTTCTAGTCACTTCATTTTAATTGAAATTTTAATTTTGAATTGTCACACTCCACATGCATGGGTGCAAAAAAAAAAAAAATCCACATCCAAGATTAAGCCACACTATAATCACCTATCACATTTTCGTGTGTTTTTATTATTACTTTTTTTTTTTTTAATCCAGACCATTTCACTTCACAACCCACAGAAGTTGTGATATCGAAGAATATTTTTTTTGGCGCTCAATTCCGCTATCCTCACAACGTATGACTGCGTGTAGGATTAGAAGTAAAAGTAAATACAACGCTGATTTGCGTGCGTGTGTGTGTATGATATATCTACAACTTACCACAACACTGCCCATACGGCGGTAATGCAACTGTGCACGAAGGATGCGGAGATGTTTCTCCATTTCCACGCGTTCCTGCAGGCGCTGTCGGGCGGGGGCAGCCGCCCGACCCCGGCGTTGACCGCTCGGAAAAATCCGTACGACCCCCCCGTCGTCAAAAGCACCGAGGCGGGCTCCATGGCTGCGGGGAGCGCGTCTGGATCTCCTGTGGCCGAGGAAGGGGAGAGGGAAAGGGGGGGGTGGGCGGGAAAAAGACAGACACTTCGCCGGAGGGACGATCCGTGGCGGTCGTACACGCGTGGGAGAAAGAAAAGGAGGCGAGTGTTTCCCCTCTCACGGTCGCCGGAGACGCGAGCGTTACGACTGACGCGAAGGTGACCGTGACAGTTGTGAAAGCCCACTGTTAGAAAACATCGCGCACACCCCTCCCCTCGCTTGTGTAACTTTTTGACATCAACCGAAACCCAGCAGCAGAGGCAGCGGCGGCGGCGGCGGCGGCGGCGGCAGCGACTCCTCCTCCCGCCGCCCTACTACGAGGAGGCGCGGCCAAGAGCACGCTTCGGTTGTGCTGTGCCGCGTTCACGTACTGTCGGAAATGTTGTGAGCGCGTTTTCAAATTCCCTCGAATCGATTATTTTGGGCGCGGAGCTTTTGCCAAACGAGCGCGCTGTGCTTTCAATCGACGCCGACAGACCGAGCAGAAACAATAAGCCGACTGGAAGTTGGATCACGTTTTCCCGCAAACGTCTTTTTTTTTCCATTTAACCGCCGGCAAATAAGTCACAATTTAATTAATAAAATATTTCCCTAGGGTATTGGATTGAATTCGAGTTACAAAAAGGGTGACCTAGATGCAGTTAAGGTGGAGCTTATTATTTTTTAATCCTGTTAACGTCTAAAAATGTGTCCTGTGGCAATTGTTCTTCTGTTTAGTAATCTCATCTCTCATCTATTTATCTTAAACCCTGACACAACGTTGAATTGTTTATCTTTATTTATTTATTTCTGCTCATTTTGTTGTATTTATTCTTATCTCTGTCTGTGTGGAGCCTCTGGGATCACACAATTTCCTCCAGGAAGTATTTCCGATTTGATCATGTTTGGAGGGGAGCAATTTGATACTTTCAAGCTTCCACAGACTAACTTTTTTTCAATTACATAAAGACTGACAGCTTGCATTAACTAGGTGTGGTTAAAAAAAAGGCCATTCAATTATATATAGCTATTCGGTGTGGCGATGTTGCGTTAGATTCCCCTGTGTTCATTTGTTCATGATCCAACAAGGGAGCTTTTCTTGCACGTCTACCACAGATACATGGGATTTGTAGTTCATGTCAACACAATTTGTTCGAGGCACAGTCTTGGTACCATTTCCAAGTCTGTTTGGATGCTGGCAGCAGGAGTGCCACTGTGTTCATTCAACGCAGACAGTGACCAAAACAGGCGCTGACTGCCCTCATTCACATGCACGCTGATACTGACACACACACACGCATACGCAAACACGCCGTCGAGAGACATGAATGGAGGCTTTTGGGACGGTGTCTGGTTAAACAGCGCCCCCGCTCGGTTGAGCGTGTAAATACCAGAATAAGTCATAAGAAATGTGTTGAAAAACATTTTTAATATGATTTCCTTATTACAGCTCACACAAGGATTGTTTTTAATTAAAATACAAGCTGTTTGTGATAGTGACAAAAAGATCATTAAAAGATTGTATTTTCTATCGTATTTGTTCTGAATTCCCTGTGATCCAAAATGTAATCCTGCTTACTGCAGGCTGAGGTACATGAAGCATCACAAATATTTGAAATCTTTTGGGTCCAAGACTTAGCAGATACAAGTTTAGTGCGGAAAGCTGAAGTCCCCTGGTTACAAAAACAGAGAACTTTGAAGCAAGAGACATCTTGATCTTGGTGGTTCTTTTTTCTTTTCAGCTGAAATGAGAAATAGTCTTTTCTTCATCATAGTTTCGAATTCCTTGCAGGGGAAGGTGAAATTGTAAATTTCAATATTTTATAATGTGACAAAAGGTAATATCATTTTCATGTCAGTATGTACAACTGCAATTCGTGATGATTTGTGGTATCTTATGACAAATTCCCTTGGATCTTTGTTCATTAGTTGTTACATATTGCATGAGTATGCATGTAGAAAAATCAGATGGTGTTTGTTTTGAATTATAAAAACGGTGCATTTGACACAGAAGTTGTTCTGCCAGAGTCTGCAAAATCCAAAAATAATCACGCTTCTGAACACTGAAATACAGTTGTTACTTTACACACCATATTCGAATGCTTTTGTAACTGAAACAAAAAGCCAATCATGCGTTTTGCCTTGGCCGTTAGTACGTGTGAAAACAATTCGAAAATACAACACACTTTATTACGCATTGTCCTATTACTGATTGGACATGATTACAAAATGCTGCAAATTATCTAAATTGCTGATTAAATTACAAAATGAAGGAAATATCTATGTTAATTTTGCCTGCTGATTTTAGATTAACCTCAAGACTAAATTATACATTTGAATCATTTAGACTATTTTAGCAAATACGATAATAAAATGTGGAAAATAAAAACATATTTATTTCGATGACCTCTGCAGCGTGGTCAACTTGCTAACAATTAAGCTAACAAGCTAGCTTGCGCAACCACTGCTTCCGTTTGCTTGTTACCAAGGTAACCAATTGTTCTACCTGCTTCAAAAAGGTCATAAAAGTAAATCTTAAAATAAATACTTCTTGAGTTTACATCAGCTCAGGTCGTGTCATAACTGCGACGCCCCCCCCCCCCCAAAAAAACCCACATCAGATGATGTGTGAGGTGGGGGCGGCAGCTAGCTTATCTGTCCCCGGTGCCTCCGAGGCAGCTTTGGGAGGAGTTGGTGACGGAACACGGGATCGTGTGCGTCAGCGGTCACGGCTGCTCCTCTCCGCTAAACTCACCGATGATACTTGACGAAGCGAGCGGACTAACCGTGGAGGGAAACGCAAAGGTAAGCTGAGCGTTTCTCTGTTTTTACACCACTGCGGACAAAGGAGCGAGGAGGGAAAGGACGTAAACCGCGAGTGGTTGCTGAAAAGGGAAATTGCATTTGCGACAATACGCTGTGGGTTCTTCGTCCGGATAGTGTCATGTTTGGTGACGGTAATTGACACGGCGTTATCTACAAAGATCGAAACATCACCTTAAAATTTTCATTTAATATGAAATAAATTTCTTTTCTGTGTGTAGTAATAATGTGAAGGGCGCACTAAAGACATATTTGCGCGTACAAAGAAAAAGTTTCTTCATCTTCATTATCTTTATTGCAGATGAAACAGGTGAAGCGCGATGTGTTTGGACGGCAAAATGCTAAGCTGATAAAAAAGCTAAAACAAACAAAAATGCCTTTTTAATTGTTAAATGACGAGCCAGTATTTGAATATTTTAGTGCTTCACTTAAGTCCCTGTGATGTTATATTTTATCCTGCGCAGCTATAGAAGTTTAGAGAAGGGAATGACAAAAGAGTAAGTTCTTTGCTTATATACTCTTGTGAAAGCACTATAGTAATAGTTAATATTATTGCGACTCTTCTTATTTCCGCTGCTCCGCTGCACTGTGAATAATCTTCCTCCATCTAACCCAATTCTCTGTATCCTCTTCTCTCAAACAATTAACTTCATGTCCCCTTTCACTCCATCCATAAATATCCGTCATTATTATTATTATTGTTACTATTATTGCTGCAATTAATGCTAAGAGGTTCTCTTTGAAATGTCAAAACCACAGGTTGTTGTTTTATGATCTCTCTATAGTAATTTAAAGTGGTTTCCGTCTAGTGGGTCTTTTTAATAACATATCTTTTGTGTCATTTCTAACACACTGATCTGAGCAATCGGGATATAACTTGTGATAAACATTTTTCTCCCAGCCCTTTAGAGCCTCTGCATCCTTTTTCTTATTCATCTGTAAATTTTACTTTAGCACGTTTCTATCGCTTGTTTAGATTTATCTGAGGTTTGGTGATTGTCTTAACTGAGTGTAGAAGTGCAGATTCCCATCCACATCTGTTCACAATCAAGTAACCTGAGCATGTTGCATGGTGACACAATGGCAGCTGTAACTCGAACGGTGGCCCAACGATGAATGTACTGATTTTCTTGCCAGAAATGAATTCCAAACAAGAACCAGGTAATAGTGAAGATCCGGAGGAGGTGACTGGACTGGTCTGTCAGGAGGATGACCTTAAAGATGGACAGTAAGCCACAATTATTGATATTCGCCTAAGGTTATCTATTGGGGAGCTCCGCTTCTTTACCTGTCACCCCACATCTTTATTTGTGTCTGTCAAGGATGAAGGAGGTCTCTGTGGAGGAGCAGAAGGTGCTTCTTGTTCGTACTCAGGGTCAGTACAGCGCGATCGGAAGCCAGTGCTCTCATTACAACGCCCCTCTGGTTAAAGGTATGACTCCTTCAAGGCTCTGACCTATTGACCTCTGAATGACCTTCATCAGTTAGCTGCGCATTCTGTTTAGGAGCGCTGGTCGGTGAAAAAGTAAGATGCCCCTTCCACGGTGCTTGCTTCAATATCAAGACCGGAGATATTGAGGAGTATCCAGGTCTGGACTGCCTTCCCTGCTATAAGGTAAAAACTTGTCTGTCGTGTATACCGAAGGTATTTTACTTCAAATTTCCATGACTCTCGTTATGTGTTGCTCGGTTTTCTCTTTTTCTCTTCGTGGCTGTCACCGCCTGAGAACATGATTCTGTCAGCGCTGAAGAGATCTGTCTCTAGAAACAAGGAGTTCACATTCTAAGTGAGGCTATAATATATTTTAACAGGTCAAAGTTCAAGAGGGAAAGGTGTATGTTACCATCAACAAAAAGGTAGGTTTGGGGGGACTTTGGATAGATTAGACAATCAACTATTTTCTGTCATCGTATTATATTGTAATGTTCTTTGTCCATCCATTAGTCCATGAAGCAGACCAGACGGATTAGGGAAATGTGCAGCCACGTGCTGGACGTTAATCATACCATCTTGCTCGTAGGGGGCGGTAAGGGCTTTACCAGTTGGTTTGGCTTCACGCCGTTTTTATGCGCCTTTTAATCATGAACTGACCGACTGTGCTGCTTGTAAGCGCAGGCCCCGCCTCGCTGGTTTGTGCCGAGACACTGCGTCAGAACAACTACCAGGGACGAATCGTCATGGTCACTAAGGAAACCCTGTCGCCCTTTGATAAGCCCAAACTGAGCAAAGTAAGTCCTGTTGCAAAGATCATAGAAACCTGTGTTGTTCTGTTTTTAGGAATTACGCCACATTTATATCTGCTCCTTCGGTTCACTGTCCCATTAGATAACTAGTGCTGCTTCTTTTCAGGCTCTGAATGTGGACAGCAGCAGCATCATCCTCCGCTCAGATGACTTCTTCCAACTGTACGGGATAGAAGTGTGGACAAAAAAAGAGGTAAAAAGGGTCAGAAAAGAGCAGAGAGTTCTGTGAGTGATAACGGTCTGACCCCTGATCACGTCCAGACATTTCTGCCTCGCAGGTAGTGTCGGTGAGCCCTCTCGATAAAACAGTGAAGATGAGCGATGGCTCCTTGCAGAGCTACGACCAGCTACTCATCGCAACAGGCTGCAGGTGAACTTGACCTGAATCTCAGGAATGGCTCGCTCTTTGAAGCGGCGACAGAATGAACGTGTTGTTGCTGAGTGGCGTGAGACCGTAGGCTTTGTGTCCACAGAGCCAGGCTGCTCGGCTGCCCAGGTAAACAGCTGACGGGGGTGAAGTACCTGGAGAGTTTTGAAGACGCCAAAGAGATCCACTGTTCCAGCTTGGGCCGCAAAGTAGTCGTCATTGGCGCCTCCTTCATAGGTGTTCTGATTTTGTTTACATACCCTTGCATCAGGTTAACAAGATTGCTCATCTAAGAACCTCTAAGGGTATTGTAAATATCAAGGATATGTGATAAACTTTTTTTGCAAATATCTGTTTATTAAAACTAAATTGTTTGATAACCGCCCATTGTTTCATCCACTCCATTTTGGATATTAAGTGTTCAATATGGTGGAATACACATGTTATTACAGCCCCACTTATCGGGACTACCCACGGGAAGATGCAGCAATTTTCAAAATGTTTCTCTTCATAGAGGTAGATAGATTCCATGCAAAAGAGACCTTGTTCCTGAATATGACTTGTGCCAACATATGCAGATGACATGCTGATAATACTATGCCTTCACAAGAAGACTATTCCGCTTTTTTAATAAGGTCTACAAAATACTTTCAAGGTAATTTGATGTCTGTTTGACATGGAATTTATGGAACAAAATGTTGTTGTTTTTTCATTTAAATAATTTTAAACAATGAACAGATTCTCTCAGTAGCAACACAGGGAATTATATATGTGATTTATGAATAAGGCAGTTATATTCATTTTAGATGTTACACAGCTGGACAAATTCATTTTAGATGTTACACAGCTGGACAAAAGCTTACTTCTGCTTCAATATGTTCATTTAGCTTTGTATTTATCTGTTTGAAATCAGATTTTCAATGATTTACCAATGATCATGAGTTTCATTCTCCAAAAGCAAGCATGCAGATTAAACAGTAGGAACAAGGATGAAATGAGGTTTAAATAGACTGATACATGATCACCAAAATGGCTTATCAAGAAATGCTTTATGCTTACAAAAGGTATGGAAGTGGCATCTTATCTGTCAGACAAAGCCTTGAGCGTTGCTGTCGTTGGTGCCACCAACTTCCCATACGAGAACTCCCTGGGCCCTGAGATAGGCAAGATGACGATGCAGGTCACTATGATATTTACATATTTCCACAGAGAAAGCATTCTTTATGTGACTTTGTTAAATGCAGCAAACTCAGAATGGATGACTCCTTTTTAGATGCTGGAGGAAAACAGCGTGAGGTTCCACATGAACGACGCCGTCACAGAGCTCAGAGGCGAGAACGGCAAGGTGAGCGCCTCCCGCTACCGCGCTGACTTAAACTCTTGCCGTTCAGTCGCAATTCAGCGAAGGTTTTCCCCGTTTGCAGGTGAAGGAGGTGGTGCTGAGGAGCGGTGCCGTCTTGGAAGTTGACCTGGTGATTGTCGGAATTGGTGATGATCGCTCTCATAATTGGATTAATACTTTTTTTTTTTTTTAATATGGATGCCATTGTGACTTACTCGTTTTGTAACTTGCGACCTAATGCATTCCCAGGTGTCATCCCCAACTCAGACTTCCTGGAGGGGAGTGAGGTCGAAGTCGATTCCAGGAAATCGATAGTGGTTGACAAGGTAAAGAAATGTGTGTGTGGTTGGGTTCATTGTTTACTGTAATGTGTGTTTGTGTGTGATGTGTCCCTTTTCTCCTCAGTTCATGAGGACCAATCTAGCAGATGTTTTCAGCGCGGGAGATGTTACCTCCTTCCCCCTGGCCATTCAGGGAGATCGAAGGGTCAGTATTGGTCACTGGCAGATGTCACAAGCCCATGGTAAGGACATTTTTTGTGTCTATTTTTGTGGAAATACAAGAAAAGTGAAAATTAATGTGACTCACGCTAACCAACCTTGACCACAGGAAGGGTGGCGGCGCTAAATATGCTCAACAAAGCCACGCCAATAGCATCCACCCCGTTCTTCTGGACGGTTCTGCTCGGGAAGAGCATCAGATATACAGGTAGAGGAGCGGTCGTCCATAAAATAGAAATGTTTAAGCTGCATTTAAGCTGTCATTTTTTGCACAAGAGTTGTTGTTTTTCGGTCATCATTGCAAGCTACTGTTTTAACTTAAAATACCTGACTACCTCTGCTGCGCTGTTCACTTTCTGCTGTGTGAATTAAAATTTCCCTCATTGTGGGACGATTTAGGGCAAATCCCATTCTATCTTACAGTGAGTCTTATTTCACTTTTTAATCCTGCAGGTTATGGGCAAGGTTACACAGAAATTGTATTCAAAGGCAAAGTGGAGGAAAGAAAGTTCCTCGCATTTTATATCAAGTGAGTGGTCGGCGAATACTTTTGGTTAAAGCTTTAAAAAATGTTCATCCGTCGAATTAATTTTTCTGATCCACAGGGACGAGGTGGTCGTGGCCGCAGCCAGCCTGATGTTTGACCCTGTGGTGGCTCTGTTGGCCGAGCTGATGGCCGGTGGGCAGCGCTTCACCAAAGCACAGGCGCAGTAAGTTTTACCTAGCGTTCAGAGTTACTGGATCTTTTGACCATTCAAATTGAAGTGTTGAATTTCCCATGTTTCATTAAAATCCAGTGGATCCATTTTTGCATTATTTGAGACAAAAAAAAACAAAAACCATCAAGATGTTTTTTTTTTACTCCCGCAAGCATCCCTGCCAGAAGTCAAATACATGTTGTTCTTTGTTCAGATCTGAGGACCTGAGCTGGCTGAAGATGTAAGGAAGGCTGCACCCCCTGCACCCGTGCCAAACCAGATCGCTCCATTCGCTGTCTCAGGCCCTCCGAATGCCAGTCAGGAGTCGGCTCCACTCCTCCTCCTTTGACTCTCACCATGGTGACAAACACGGATTTACGCGTCCTGTCAGTAATCTAATCTCAGTCTTAAGGGTTTCTGCTTGACTGCTTTTTGCATTTCTTTCTGGACTGGACTTTCTTTGTTCCCCTTTTTCAATTTTTAAAATTAAAAATGTATTGACTTGTACCTCAAGACTGATCATGTTCAGTAATCGCTCTGCCTCTTCAATTAAAAATGTGAAAGTTACTTGAAAATATCTGAACTAATGCTCAGGTACACGAATGCCTTTCCCGCTGCACTCAACATTTGTGCAGATGATTTATCATCTTAATTTTAATTAAAATAAATAACTTCTCTTCTGGTGGGAAATGTTCCTGCTTTATTTGTGTCATAGGGTTTGTTTGGCTCCGTATTCCTAATGCAGTTAGCCAGCATGGCAATTTCGATCAGAATTTACCAGGTCTTGGTTGCTCTTCTCATAACTATATCATCGGCCATTTGTATTTCCGGGGTGCACTTCTATTGAACTCATGTAGGGTTATTTTATATCATTTTATAATGATCAACAACTGGGACGTGTCTGTGGAGGTTCTCAGTCATCCAGGTCATGGTAAATTTTTGTCAAAATCTTCTTGTTTTGGCAACAGGACTTGATTTTATTCACTTGAAAAGTGAAGTCAAGAATCTTAACTGTGTACTTCCACAAATGAATGACCTGTAATGACGATTAAGGTACTGAAATAGATATATACTGATTATTTCATGGTGCTGTTCAAGTTCAGCAGCTAATAATCCATCCATCCATCACCTGCCGCTTATCCTGCACTCAGGGTCGCGGGGGATGCTGGAGCCTATCCAAGCCGTCATTTGGCGAGAGGCGGGGTACACCCTGGACTGGTCGCCAGTCGATCGCAGGGCCACATATACGGACAAACAACCATTCACTCACTCAGTCATTCGGGGCAATTTTCCCAATTATTTTTCAAATTAACCTGCTGTATGTTTTTGAACTGTGGGAGGAAACCGGAGAACCCGGAGGAAACCAACGCAGACACAATGAGAACATGCCAACTCCACACAGAAAGGTCCCCAAGTCGGAATGGAACCAGGGTCCTTTTTTGCTGTGAGGCCAAAGCGCTAACCACTGTGCCAGCTAATAATTAAACAGCATAATTTCATAACTGTGTAGCTACAGCATACACTATTGTGGCAACATGCTCAGCAGTGAAAATCCCGAGCTATACCTGAATCAAACTTGTGAATGCAGTGATCTCCATTGCCCGCTGAGTGCTGGTTGACTCTTTCAGACTTTGAATTTTATCGTCAAACTGCACAGACTTTGTTCTCCGCAATAAGGCATTTGACTGTAGGAGGACAGGCAAGAAATTTCTGAGGGGATGAGAAGGAGGACGGGAGATATTTACTGAGATACTGGTGATTCACACGGTAAAAAAGCAGCCTTTTAAAGCTGGCTTGCTGCGGGTGTTGCTCTGGACCTTTTACACTAAAAGCCCCCATCTGCATCTGACAGCTAATTACAGCTGCACATTAATTACCGACACGTAACAGCAGGCTAATGTTACTTGCAAGTGTTTCATCCGCGGCCTCCGTTTGTGTTTGAGTGTGTCTGTGTGTCTGTGTGTGTGTGTGTGTGTGTGTGTGTGAGACGGACAAGCACGAAAGTGCAAGAAAATAACCTTAAATTCCATTCAAATATGCAGTGCAATCTAACTAATGATAGTTCAAAAATGGTTCTGGTCTGCAATGAGGTTGAA
>CAAKHD010001259.1:58173-70805 GCA_901007705.1 Fistularia tabacaria | reverse complement strand
AGATATTTACATGCGCACATAATTTACCGACACGTAACAGCAGGCTAATGTTACTTGCAAGTGTTTCATCCGCGGCCTCCGTTTGTGTTTGAGTGTGTCTGTGTGTGTGTGTGTGTGTGTGTGTGTGTGTGTGTGAGACGGACAAGCACGAAAGTGCAAGAAAATAACCTTAAATTCCATTCACGATTTTAATTGCATCATAGAAAAGAGAAATATATTTACATGTAACCAGGGCTGAAGTTCCACTCCATTGCATGAGTCTTAATAAAGATACTGTATAGCTCTTTCTCTCTTTCTTATACATATACATATATAAGATACGTATTATCTTATATTATCTTATATATATATATATATATATATACATACATATATGTGCGAATCTATGAACATACACAGAATGATAAATCCTCTTAACATTCTCCCCGACTTTGATATGTCGAGTGTGACCGTGATGGCGGCTGCCTTTGGGTCACCTGGTTTCTGGGAGTGGGCCGGGAGGGTCGGCTGTGCTGGTTGGGTCCGATGTATTTCAGCGGCGTGTACCTGGGCTTCTCGATCACCTCTAGACCCAAATACGGCTGCAACGCTTTGGGGACGCGCACTGATCCTTCCTGCGGATACACAAAGGTGTCACATTGCTTCACATTTTTGACAAATATTTCCATTTCCTACTTTGTAGCTGCAGTCCACTACACCTCAAAGGAAAACATTTCACTTTTAATTCATGTACATTCATCTGACAACTTGACTTGCTTTGATTTTTGCTAATTCTACATAATTTATTAGTCATTAAGATACAATATGTAATTTTATTCTGTTTTTGTGACAACCACATTTTTTAAATTGAATATGCCATTAAACTGACAGACTTAAATTCACACAAATGTCATTAGGTGCTGACTTTTATTAACCTCAATAAAGTACTCAAACTATCTATAATTTTATACTCTGTGTTAAGATAACGCAGTCTTCGTGATGAGTGCTTTTCTAGTACACGGTGCAAATGACACTTCTGGCTTTTTTTTATCCAACCATCTTCTGGACTTGAGTGCTTTTGTACTACAGTACTTTTAAATTTACTCAAGTGAAGGCTCTTAACACAATTCACATTCTGAAGTGGAATGTCTTCATTCAAAATGCCTAAAAATAGTATGTAAAGGTCCCATACAAAGCATTGTTTTGTTTTTTTATAGGATGAGGGGAAACATGCTTTACATAACAGTTTTCATATACCCTGTCTTTCAATGAAAGGAAATATGATGCATATTTAGAGCCTTATAGCCACCTATACAGAAAACTCACGACTGAATTATTGATCGATAATGTGCGTCGAAAAATTCAGTTTTTATGTATTTTGGAGCCTTACTTTGGTCTGGTGAGTCTCTAGGATAGCAATGATTGTTCTGGGGATGGCACATGCCGTAGCATTCACCTAGAAGACACAGGCAGGAGAAAAAAATAAATAACGCACTCAAATGCATCATCGTGTGAGCAGTGGGAACACAGATGTGTGTGTGGCCGCGCCTTACGGTGTGGGCGTACTGTAGGCTGCCGTCCTCCTTCTCATACAGGATGTTGAGGCGTCTGCTCTGGTAGTCTGTACAGTTGGACCCGCTGGAGATCTGAAATACAGCCCGGTATTGATGATGATGTGCCCGAAAAGTCTGACCATCGTCCTGGGATTGAATTAAGATTATAAAAAAAAAGGAAAAAAAAAAAAACTAGATTCGTCTGAATCTGTAATCCAGGCAGGGATTTTTTTTTTTTTTGCTCCCCTCACATTTCTGCTGAATGTGGGCTAATTTTCCACTGCAATATGAAATTCTGCACCTCTGTGGAAGCTGCAGTCCCAGCTAGGAATAAAAGAGAATTATGTGCCGTGTGATGAGGAAAAATGAGTCGCAATGTTCAGAGGTACCTTTTCATGCCCCCTTCCCCCAAAATAAATAAAATCTTTGCAGTGTTGCGGACGGCAAAAAAAACAGAAACAATATGTATCCAATTGCAGGTAAAAAAAAAAAAAACTGGAGATCTGTCAGTCACAAGGTCACATGTGGACAGACACAACTGTTCTCTCTTTAAAACACACCTTCAGACAATCTCACAGGCTTTGGCTGACCTGCTGCATTTGCTGCATTTTTTTTTTTTAATTTCGGCGAGGAACGGTAGGAGAACCTAAACTCAAGGGAGTTTTGATACGGATTGCAGTTATTCTTCCCGATCAATCATTTGGAATCAGAAATTTGTTTTTTGCTGCTTTGTGGAAAACCGGTGCCACGTCAAACCGGCAAAAGGTTACAGAGATTTGGAAAATGTACCGAGAAAAGAATCTCAATTTTCTTTCCCTCAGTTTCAACTGGTTTCTTAAAATTTAACATTCACATCATGATTGAGACTCTTAGCTTGTTCCATCACTCGGACACTTCCGATACAATAAATACTGAGTTGGAGCAAAGGAGACGAGGAGCTGTACGGAAAATTCCCGAATAGTTTAGTGTTGAGTGAATTAAAAGGAAAAAGTGAGGTGGGACTGCGGAGGAATGTGCACGAACCCAAAGACTTCAACCCTCTGGCCAGTGACTGCAGTGCGTCCCGGTCTTTTGTGGCCAACCGATCTCCCTCTGAGGAGATTCAGGGCAGGATAGCAACAGGACTCACCTCTCCATAGCTGTCCCTGCCAGGCATCCAGGCTTCGATGTCGTACTTCCTGTAGGCCGGAAGACCGAGCTCCTGAGTCGGCATGTCCAGCACTCTGGAGAATAAGTGTCCGGTCAGTTGCTAAACAAACCGATGGTATAAATGGAGACAGGTGTGTGTGTGTGTGTGCTGCTCTCACCTATAGTGAAGCTCCAGCGCGGAAAACATCTCTTTTTGTAAAGAGACAAACTCGTCCAGGAGCCGAGAGCTCTCGTCTCCCGTCTCGTCCGCGGTCACTCCAAACATCTCTACCTGGACGCGCATAATTGATTTCAGGCAATCCACATGTCAATAACCTCAATAAGAGAAGACGAGTGCGTTTTCGCCACTGCTAACCTTTTGAAAAAGTGATCAAAAGTCTTATTTGAACGCCACAGTTATGAAGCCTTTTACAGAAACGCGTCTGCATAAATCATGAAAGCATGCTGCTAAGCTAGCTACCAAGGGTCTTATAAGGAGTTAACTGGAGGAAAATTTCATTTTCCCTGTTCGAGAGCGAAATGCCAAATACTGTGCCGTCATCTTTGACAAGTATTTGGCATTTCGCTCTTGAAGGGTGGAGCGCCGTTTGGAGGACCTTATTGAAGTGGTGAACTCTGTAGAGGCCCCAGGTCTCTCTGCCCGTGTCCGTCTCGGCCCTGTAGCAGGTGCTGCAGCACACCGTCCTGTCAGGAAACACTTCCAGTCAGCAAGCAGAATCCTAAGAGGTAAACTCACGAGTGACGAGTGTTTTTTACCTGACGGGCAGATCCCGCCAGTTTACGGCGTGATCCATGAAAAAGCCTGGGGAGGAAGAACACCAAAGTATCTTTATTTCTTACTCCTTATCTTTCGTTGAAATTCAGGAGCTGTCTTGAATCTTCTAGTCAACAATATACTATTTATACAAAGCATTCTAAAAGCTGAGTTGTCTAAAATTACATTTTCATACAATATCAAGCTGTCCTTTTGCCATTTTCCCCCATTACTTCATGAAATCAGACCCAATACCTTTAAAACAATCTGAGCGGACATAAGGAGCTAAAGTTTCAGGTTTCACCTCTTATTCTCTTCGAATGTGGCAATTTTGCTCTAATATTTTCATTAAAATGAACTATCTGAGAAAAAAATCAAACATGGTGACTGCAGGTTCACGGGAACCAACTCATTTAGACTCTGGAATGTTGTTTTTTTTTTTTAAAGCTATGAGTTCAAAAGTGATGAATTCAAAAACTGCAAAGGCTAACATTGCGGATTATTATCTGACTGAGGACCAGCGCGTTTTAGAGCCAGAAGAAGGTGGAGCGAAAAGGATTCACCTGCTACGCCGACCTCTCCGGTCCCTGCCAGGTTGAGGTCTGGGAACCGAGCAGGGTCCAAAGAGTAGACCTGAGAGCGGTGGGCATTGGGCTGCATCCCGCAACCCTCCTGGGAGGTGAAGAGACAGCGTGTCAGACACATGCAACATGTTCTGCCTTTTTTTTTTGTGTGTTTTGATATGTTTAATTTTTACAACTGCAATGTGAGTCTTACAGAAATTTAAACCCTCTATATGAGGGAAACAAATGGCAGATTTGACAATAAAACTGACTGATTTGAAATAATACCATAATTAGTGGCTGGGAAGGACGAAGCTAGACTTGTTTCTTCAACTGGTCCGAGAGAATCATTTTTTTCTCCTTAAGATGAAACATACATTTTGACAGCACAGAGGCAGAAAGGTACATTTCGAGGCATTTTTTAAGAAATTGAACAAACTGATTTCAGTCATTTGATGTTAATCTGGGTTTTGTTTTTTGATAAATCAAAAGTCGAAGTCAACTTTATTGTCAATACTGCCATATGTTTCAGACATACAGAGGATTGAAATTGCATTTCTTTGAGACACACGGTTTCATAGTAGAAAAAAATAATGAACATCACGGACAACAAGTGCGTCAACAGTGACAAGGTTACTGACGTTCCATTGATTTTTTGAAACAATACTTTCCAGAAATCTGCAGTTGACTTCCAAAATAACATAATTATGCTGTATTAAATAGATATTTTTAAAGTATTTTCCATCTTTGCGGAGCGAGAGATCGGGATTTGCCCTGTTTGACGCGGACGCCGGTCGGCTCAGCTATGCAGACGCCTTCAACTGTGTTTCTGGACGAATGCTAGGCCAGCTTTTGGAAGCTAGCACACCACAGATTCATATTCACAATTCATTTCAGTGGCGCCAACCTCCTCTGGGTGATTCGGTTAGCGCCTTTTTTTCAAATGATGTGAGGTTTTTCCTTGAAACTTTTGAATATCAGAATTTTTCTTCTCCTTTGTAAAAGCAACCAAAACATTCGGATTCAGCATCTTCTGCTTGGGCCAACACTAAGAGACTCACAAAAACAGCCCCCTTGAGCATATCAGGTACAGCCATGGGTATGAAGCCCTACAGGAATAGAGAAAAAAAGAAAACAGACTTAACATGTTTTCTTTCAAAAAAAAAAAGTAATATGGCTTGACTTTTTGCAGGCTTACTCGGCGCTGAAGTGTGTCAAAAGCAAAGTTTTGAAGAGCGGTCTGAAGTCTGGCCCCTGCTCCCCTCAGATAGTAGGATCTGTGGCCTGAGATGTGTGCTAGATGCCTTCCAGAGGAGAGACAGAAGGACATTTGAAGACAATTGTGAATAGTGATATGGACGGGGCCCCCCAATAAAAATCAAAAACAACACTGCTATAAATGCAAGATTTGCATTTCCTTTTGCACAATTAGAAACAGAAAGCTGGGATAAATGCGTGGACTGTCTGGATGTGAGAATAGACATTATCCTTTTGGATTGAATTCTACATTTTAAAACTATTATTCTTTAGGCCGGAGGTATTCTGTAAAGAGAAAAAAGCTGCAATTCTGCTGGAGTCATCCTCACCTCTGCCTGATGAGTCCCAGCTCCTCCCCCAGCTCCACGTGGCCCCGCGGCTTGAAGTCAAACACTATAGCAGAAAGACAAAGGAATTATTTAAAAAAAAGACTGAAGGAGGAAGTGTGTCAGACGAGAATTTGGACCAATATGATAAAATCCCAAAAAGTCACCTGGTTTCTGCCCCACCAGCTCCACCACCCTCGCCTCGCTCTCATCCCCAATAGGCTGTGAGAAAACAAGCAAATTAAAGAGTTTAAAGTTCAGTTTCACTCTTCTATGTGTCTGGTCTTTGGCAAACAGCAGAAGTGTGTGTATGTGTGTGTGTGTGTGTGTGTGTGTGTGTGTGTGTGTGTGCGTCTTCACCACATCTGGGTGCGTGGTGTTTGGCAGCTTGAGAGCTTGTGCGTAGTGTTCTCGATCCAGCTCGGCCTCCCGCGGGTGGAGCTGATTCAGTCTTTCGCGGACCTCTCGGCCCCTCTGCAGAGCCTGGCTGTACTCCGGGAGCTGCATCGTGAACCGGAAGCCAGAATTCAATTGAGACAGCAAATACGAGAGGCAGAAACATCTCCAGCGGTTGGACTTACGTTGCTGAGGGCTTTCTTGTCGTTCTTGATCTGAAAACAAAACTCTGAAATGGTCTTAAAAGCCAAGACTCAATGACTATTCCCTATCACGGTAGTTTTATTGTGTACATAAACAAACAGTTATAAAGAAGGTTTCTGTCGATTCTCATAGGTCGCAATGGTAGGATTTAAACCTTTACTGACCACGAGCGCTCTGACGGTTTCACTGATGTGTTTCTTCTGCCGCTCCAGCTCGGAGATTTCTGCCCTCACGGCCTGGAGCTGCTGCCATACACACACCTGGCAGAGGGCAAAAGGTGAAAAGTGGACGACTGAAAAAGAAAAAGCGTAGTGAACGCTGAACTTCGGGATTCTGTGGGGAGCAAAAACAGACAGTCCCGCGTTGATCCGTTTCAGCTGGGTTTCCTGATTTCCCCCTGTCATTTTTCAGAATGGTTTTTAATTTTCTACCATGCAAAGTGAATGAATCGGCCTCTCTGATCCAAAAAAGCTAGCAGACAGAGGCCTTTCTTTGAGGTTTACTGTTGACTGTTTCATGAAAAAGTGCACTTTACTGTTTAATTTGCAGTCTATTATTATTATTTTACAAATTTCATGTCACTGTGGGATTGTTAGAAACGTCCTCTTGATTCCTCTGTATGTCTAGTGCATGCGAAGAAATTGATAATAAAGCTGACTTTGACTTTGACTCTGAGTAACATTGTACGCTAAATGTTGATCAGCTGCAACTCCTTGGTGTCACCATTTGCACCAACTGATTGCCAAAGTCGACTGGCCAGCTATCAAGGCGGCAACAGCAGAAGATAATGTCACATTATTATGTACGAGGATACACAGAAGATACAGAGAAGTAATTAAAAGACAGGGGTTAGAGAGCTGATTAATGACCCCAGTGACAGGGAAAAGGGACAAATGTTTACTGTGAAAGCATACTTGAACTCCATTTGTAAAACAAACAAGATATTTCTGCTTTTTACCATACAAATAGACTTGATGAAGATCTAAACAGAAGCATTCTTCTTCTTCTTCTTCTTTTTTTTTTTTTTTTTTTTAAACCAAGCATTTTAAATATGTTTACTTATGTTTTCTTGTTTGCTAAACTGATCTGGCATGAATTCATACGACATATTAGTGTCTGTTTACTGTCTGTTCGACAACTGGAGATCTATTGATGGTGTCAGGGACCGGCAATGGGAATTTCAATTATGTGGAAAGAAGAGAAGAAACCCATTAACAAATACTTATGGATTCCTTCTTTAATTATGCAGTGAAACTTAACATCCAAAGATTGGCAAATGCCTATTGTTGAGAGAGAACACAAAACATAGCACATACAACATAGCATTACAATACTTTGCATGGCAATGATGTATCAATACATGGACACCAAGTTTTAAAATTTAACGTTTCCTTGTGCAAGGCATTTAAATATTTATATATTTATATTTTTTATATTTTTGTTTACATTGTTGTTAGTCTTTGTTTATTTGTATCCATATCCTTTTATTTGCATATAATTTATTTTGTTACTATTTGCACACTTTTGAACCTGCTAATGGTGCTGTTACAATTGAATTTCCCCGTCGTGGGATCAATAAAGTCTATCTTACCCTATCTTGAACTTTTCGGCAATGAAATAGTAAAATCACTTTCTATCTAAGTCCACTAGATGGTGCTCTTTATTTCGTTCGCTGAAAACAAAGCTATCTGATTGAGAAAATGTCAACAAAATAAGCAATACATCCCACTATATTGAAATAACAATGAAAAATATCTAGATTCATGTATTTTAATGCGAAGACTCAGGACTTGTGGTTGATCGCATATTTATCGTGCAATATTGCAAGCATGCAAATTGTGGTTGCCTACAAAGAGACTGTCCTTCGTCCAGGTGTTGAATGTGACGACAAATGGCAAACACGCGGATCTGTGAAAATAAACACTTCCTGATGCCGGGATAAAGCGACGGTTGCATTTTTTTTCACCAGCTGGGCGCAGTAGTGTGCTAACCGTACCGGTGTGACCGACATAAACAGTAGAAGAAGAAAATTGTCAACCTAGGTAGACACACGCCACGGTTTTCCATTTCCCTCGGGGAAAAAAAGCAAACAATATTTGTGTGGCGTGAAAAACATCTTCCTCATTATTGTTGTTAAAATGGTGAACGAGGTTGCCGCAACTGTGTTTTGCTTGCAAGCATTAGCCGACCTAACATGAAGGTGCTGTTCCAGTGTTCATAAACGCCACATCATCAATGACACAGCTATTTTTTTTTTTTCAAAATGAAAACTTACAATTTTCCTGACGTCGTCCGCACGCAGCTCGCCCTTTCTGTTCTCCACATTAGCAACGACTTTGTCGGTCTCCTCACACACCGGCGTCATGTCCAGCTCCGGCTTGTCGCTGTATCCTTCACGGACATGCTCGTACAAACTGCTCCGGATCCCGTGAGACAACCGTTGCGGAATTATTACATTTATTCTCCGCCTCGAATAATGTCTCGCCACCGGCTTTAAAACTGTCCGTGTGAGTTTAACTACAGATATCATGCCGATGCAGGCAGCCATGATGGACTTGTGGTCGATGAGGCTTTCACTTACCATAGGAGCAAGTAAAACTATACTCACGGGACGCTTATAGAGTCAGATTTCCCCCTTGGCTTTTATTTGGTGTGTAGATTCAAGTTTAGACAGAATATTGCTCGAGAAGAGTTATTTCTATATACATCAATTATGAGGAATTTTTTGCTTTTCTTCGTAATAACATTCGGGATTATGGCAGTATGAATTCCAATCTGCGCAAACGCAACGTGGATGCGAAAATTAGTACTCCGGAAGCGGGTTCAAAATATGCTCCATAAATGTGACTTTTTAAAAGAAATTCCTCAGAATTTTCATGCTTGGGTGACCGGAGTTGTGTAAGAAAATAAACGAATCTTTATTTTTATTTTGTTTTTGTTTTTTTTAGGTGGAATTTAAAAAATACGAGTCCCAGCAAGCAACTCCGAACACAGCAATCGTCACGAGCTAAAGGTCAGCCAATCAGATGAGCGGAAATTAAGCGCTGCGGTGATCCGGTTCAGACGTGACAAGTGCGGCCGACTGGACCAGAACTGGGTCCCAATTTACTCTCCCGAAATCTCCCTAAAACTACACGGCGCGCCGTCCGGTCGCCGTGCTTGTGCCCGGCGCTCAGTGCCATGGTGGACTGAAATGTGTCGCGATTAGCGGCGTTTGTTTTGGGAGGAGGATCGTTCCCCCCGGCGAGCTTGTTCCTGGGTCCGTCAGTTAGTGGTGATGTACGCGAGGCTGGATGAGCAGCGAGCAGCCCGACGCGTCTTCACCGCAGGCCGGACGAGCCGCTAAGCCGAGCCCGGACGACCAGCACACGCACATGGGGGCCGGGAAAGCCTCCGGGAGGGTCTGGTAATAAACCGGGTACTCGGCTACAGTTAGCCTGCTCCAAACTCCCCCACCCCCTAACCCCCAAACCCAACAAATCCCGTTGAAAGTGAGACCCTGCCAGCCTTCACGGTGGAAACGAGAAGAAGAGCAAAGGTAAATGTAAGCTACAACAGTTTAAGGCTAACCTCACGCCACGATAGCGCGTCGATTTCTTTGCCACCTATAAACGCTAGTTTACATTAAAAGAAAGCCTAAAACCCTCATGTAAATCAAAAGGAAACTTACTATAACAAAGGTTTTCAAGAAGGTGTATAACAAGTACTTAACACTTAAACTGAAGCTGCAGTATCTAAGCTATCATGAACTTTAGCTAACAGACAGCAAAGTGCTACCTGAGTCCTGTAATGACTCCTATCGATAAAATCTCTCATGGGCTAGTGAATGTATTAGTAGAAGGATGCTGAGGGTGGATGTACCTAGAGGAAGACTGAAGAGGAGATTTATGGATGTAGTGAAAGAGGACATGAAGTGTGAGAAAAGGATACAGAGAATAGGGCAAGACGGAGGAACCTGATTTCCCCCCTAGTGACCCTTGAGTTGAAAGAAGATCACATTTTTCATGTTCAGACATGAGGATGTTTCCATTGTGGTTTAAATGAATGCTGCACGGCTCGCTTGTTCGTTCATTTCAGATGAATGCTGTGCGGGGGGGCACAGTCACCTGGCGTCCCCAGCCCTGGCAGGATGGGGACGGGGGAGGAGGGGAGCCGCTGTCAGACAGCGATTCAGAGGAGGAGGACTTCCCTGACGACAGCACCACCCCACTGGGAGACTACATCACACACGGTAGGAATAGATGTTCTACAAAGTCACGTTTGTGAAAAGCAAGCCTCTGTTCTGATCCTTTCTTTCTTTCTTTCTTCCTTGTCTCCCCATTCATCCCCCCTCCTGTTCCTGTCACGCGGGCCAGGACTGAAGCAGCTCCTGGACGCTCAGCAGCTGTGCGATGTGACTCTGCTCGTCGAGGGAAAGCAGTTCATGTGTCACAGGTATGCCTGCCGCATCACACAATAATGTACAATTCACTTCACTTCATGCAGCGTCCAGAATTTCAACCTGGATTTTACTTCATATTTTCTCGCAAATGATCAAAATGTATGGGTGATGATTATTTTAAGATAGTCAGCTGTTTCTACAACTCCTCAAACTTTGCCATACAGCCATTGATATAGATATGATTTCATTAGAGTTTTTTAAAGTGTGATAAATCTAGCTTTAATTTCATACTAGATAGTACTGCAGGCCTGCCTGTTGATAGTATGCCTTCAAAAGAAATGTTGGTCCGGTCTAATCCTCAGTCCTCTCGTGTCAGAGTGCTCTTGGCAGCTGTGAGTCCCTACTTCCGGGCGATGTTCACTAGTCCCCTGGTGGAGTCCCGCCTCACCGAGATCCGACTGGAGGAAGTTACGCCTTCCGTGATGGAGACAGTCATCCAGTTCGTGTACACCGGTGAGGCAGGGCTCTCTCTGGACACAGCCGAGGACCTGTTCGTCGCCGCAAACCGGCTTCAAGTCATGCCCCTGCAAGATCTCTGCTCTAGGTGAGGCTCTTTAGTGGCGGCCGAATCCTTTTGCTTAATTACCAGTTATTGCTGTCCTAATTCCATTTTCTCCTGTTTCTCTCTCCACTGCCATTCCCCACATCTTCAGATTTCTCTTTGAGCACCTCTCTGTGGATAACTGCCTGGGGATGTACTCTCTGGCTCGCTCTCACCACGACCAGTTGCTGCTGCGTGCCTCCCTGAGGCTGGTAGCCCAGCACTTCCCCCGGGTGGCGCGGCAGAAGGACTTCCTCCTCCTCGACCATGGCACTTTAGGCAGCCTGCTGAGCTCCGACCGCCTGGGGGTGGACTCTGAGGCAGAGGTTTATGATGCTGCACGTCGCTGGGCAGAGCACCAGCCTCTGGATCGCTATGCCCACATGCCGGCACTGCTCCACCATCTGCGGCCGGGGCTGCTGTCGCAGGAGGAGAGTCGCAGGTTGAGCCAGGAGTTGGGCCCCGCTGCGGCTGGCGAGGGCCTCGGGGGACCACTACGTCCGCGAGAGGGAATGTTCGAGAAAAAAATAGTGTGTGTGGACCTGACGCCTCGAGAAGATGAGAATATAGCCGAGAGAGACTACACGGTGGACTGCTTTGATCCCCGGACAGGAAAGTGGGAGAAGCTGGCGGCGCTGGGTTCATTGGTCAGCCCCGGCTGCACGGCTGTGGGCGACAGACTTTTTGTGGCGGGCGGAATCCTACGGACAGGTTCTGTGTCCGCGGCCGTGCATGAATATGATGCCGTGTTGGACCGCTGGACAGAGCGGCCTTCAATGGTCCAGCCCCGGGCGATGCTGGGCCTGCTTGGCTGCGGAGAGTCACTGTATGCCTTGGGCGGCTGTCACCGCACAGCCCTGCTGGACTCCAGCGAGATGCTGGAGCTGTCCACACTCCAATGGGCTCCCGGGCCACGGTTACCGCTCCCCCTGCGGGCCTTCGCCTGCGCAGCACTACGTGGGCGGCTGTATCTCCTCGGTGGAACCACGCTCGAACAGAACCGTGCCGTGGTCCACTCGGGAGTGCTCATTTATCACACCCTGACAGACTGCTGGACCCGGGTGGCACTGGACTCTGGCGCCACCTGCCTGGCCGGAGGTGTGGCGGTGCGAGGAGGAGTCTGTGCCATTGGGGGTTACGTGAGGGATACCACCAAATTCCTGGATGGGAATTACACCAACCTGGAGACTTTAGATGCAACGGGCCGTGTGCTTTTTTTCAGGGAGGGCAGGGGGTCTGGAATAGAGAGGGAAGTGACCGGGGGAGGCGTGATGGTGTCTGCGGAGCAGCGGGGGGGTGCGGGGGGCGGGAGTGACCGGGCCCCGAGCCCGGTGATTTTCCCTGGCCTGCCACGGCGGATTGCGGCGGGGGGCGTCGCCCGGGGGGAGCGGAGGGTTTACGGGCCGGGCGGGGAAACGGATCGCGGGTCTACGACAGCGGGTTCTGCTGGGAGGCCCGCTGGGGGAGTT
>CAAKHD010001259.1:46288-58153 GCA_901007705.1 Fistularia tabacaria | reverse complement strand
GGAAATGGGGGGGGAGGGGCCGGGGGGGGGGGTGTGGGTGTGGGGGGGGCGGGGGGGGGGGGGGGGGGGCGGGAGTGACCGGGCCCCGAGCCCGGTGATTTTCCCTGGCCTGCCACGGCGGATTGCGGCGGGGGGCGTCGCCAGGTGGAAGCGGAGGATTTACGTGCTGGGCGGGGAAAACGGATCGCGGTTCTACGACAGCGTGTACTGCTGGAAGCCCGGCTGGCGCAGTTGGGTGCAGAGACGTGAGAAACTCCCTGGGGACACCGGCGGAGTCAGCCAGTTCGGGTGCACCACTCTTAAATTCCCCAAAAAACACATCCTGTCCAGACTAAGACGAGCCAAAGACAACTGCAAGAAGGTGGACGAGTAGCCGGAGAAGAAGCGTCCCGACAGGCGTGGACCCAATGCTGCATCTGACACAGAATCATTTTTATACGACCAGTTAGGCTGCGCAGGACTCGACAAAGTCAGTTACTGTGAGTTTTAGTCCACCGGACAATTACGTGTAAAGGCAGGCCATGAAGCGCTAAACTGTTCACGTCAGGTAACACTCACCTGAATGTAAAGTTACCTGTTTGTCACAGCAGTATGGGAAAGAAATAAAAGATTGGTTTTGCCTTGTAGTCTAATGTTCTTTTTAACATTTTCACAAACACACACGCATTCTGTATCCCTGATGTATTTTTGCACTAGTGAATTGCGTTCACTAGCACCAACACTTTGCAACCAGCCTGTGGTTAAAATGTTCACACCGAATGCCCCTGTGAGTTAACGTAATTCTCAAAACACAAGGTTATATATATACTCTCCTGGAGAGGTGTGTCCACAGGTTGATTCGTAAAATCTTGATGTGCAAATACAAAAGCTCCAGCTGTTGAAGCAAATATTTTCCCCCAATCTGTCAGGACACCAATGAATCATTTGTTTCGTTCAGTGTTGTTGAAGTTACTTAAAATGATGTGGACGTGTGTTTCTCCAAACCAAACAGGAATCATTAATAAAGGGCGTATAGCGAACGATATTCATGGATTCACATAGCACTGGAAATCCAGTGAATTAAAGCCAAAAATATCAAGCCTTGGTTTTTTTGGGGGGTACTTTTGTCAGTCCTCTCAAGAGCAATTGCTTTTACGTGATTGTTTTAAATCCCAGTTTGGGACCTAAATAAAACAAAACAAAAAGCCGCCTCAGTTATTCAATCTTGCCATCATTGTGATTGTGAGTGCAATTAGATTGATTTCCATTTCAACTCAGTTGGGTAAAAAAACATTTCCGTTATTGTGAATTACATTGATTGGTCTCAACAGCGGCACAGCGTGAGCTTCTCCATTTCGGAAAATGTGAAATGAAGTCACTTCAGGATGGAGATGTTTCCGTCAGTTTTGAAGGGTCATGTGCAAGAAGGTCGTTTGTTATCTTTGAGCTGATGAAATAGGGGTTTCTCCAGAAGGCGGAGTTCCACTGCCTCCAAACAAGCAGCATAAGATCAGATTGGGAACTGCACGATTTGCTCACCCCAACATGTTTTTCAGGCTTCAGGCTTCAGGCTTCCACAGTGGGAGTGCACCATTTCGACTTTATCATCAGGAACTAAAATGTCACGCCGTTCCAAAAAAGACCACAGTGACCCTAAGAGACTTTTCTGTGGGCTCGATGAGTCGAAATGCAGAAAACTGGGTTTTATGTAGCTGATGCAAAACGGACAATGTCGTCCAACAGGATTCTGAGATCAGCGTCCAGAACGGTGGCGGTTCGTCATTGCCGTTTCAAGCTCGACCCAAGAACCTGAGACCCGAAAAGCGGGTTTCAACTTCAGGATGTCTTGTCAGCAGTGGCAAATTGCCTGTAAAAAAAATTAATACCCAGCCCCGGATCGAAGCATGGGTGCCATAACTGTCACAGGTCGTAAAAAAATATTCATAGTGGGTACAACTCTACTACAAGAGTGGTAGCGTAAGCAGTACATCTTTACAACATTATAAACATTTTAATTATCTTCTCTCATTTATTCTGCAGTTGACTAAAAATTAGTTAATATTACATTTGAATATAAAGGTCATTAGGATTATGAATCAATTTAATTCATATAATGCTTTTTGAATTGTTTTTTTATGAATGTGGGTGTTTTTCTGATTAAAGTCTGTGAAGAAAAACACTATCCCATCTCCTGTGTTTGTTTCAAAAACAGGCCAAATCCAGATACTTGTGAAGTGGAGAAAGAAAAAACACCACCGGTTGTGTCTGAAAGCAGAACCAGTTTATACGAGATTGTCATGACTTTATTTCTTTAGGTTTCACGGAATCGTCCGAGGCCCTCGACGCCAGTTAGACATCAGTTATCCAGTAGAACTCAATTCTGAAAAAGGTAGCCTGGTAACCTATAATTGAACACATTGCAAACAAAACATAAAACATAATATACCAATTAATACACTTCTTTCTCTTCTTTTATAATAGATATTCCAGCAATGTCAATTTGATATCACAAAATAGTCTTAATTTTTTTTAGAAGAGCAGACACAGAAGCCTTTTTACCGTCGCGTTCCACTTGATTTCCTTTTAACACACTCGCTGAGTGTGTGGGAAACCAAGGACGGGAGCCACCGAGGTTTTGAAAAGAAGGGAAATTCTTGCATGGACGTCTGTTTGGTAGATCATTTCAGCCGAGGGGTCTGGCCCGCAGGCGGGTCCGGCCTCGTGACTGCGGTTCTGGGATAGGCCTTGCCGGAATAATCGGGGGACATCGCATTGATGCAGCGTAGATTGTTCCAAAACCTGCATGCGTATTGCTAATCCATCTCGGATGAATCGGAAACAGCCGGGGCGTCACTGGATGTGCGGCTTTGGGCAACGCCGGGCAGATTCCTAAATGTAAATCGCAGATGTGGATCTGGAGCGGGTTTACTGATGACATCCTGAGCCAGAAAAATTACATTTTAAAATGGGTCGTATGATACAAGGAGGTTGCGGGTTTGAAGTTTGAGTTCTCACCCTGTCTTAGTGGGTTCTCCCTGTGCTCTCGGGCATCCCCCTGCAGGCCGGACACGAGCAGCTTTTAAAAACGGACTCTTGATTGACTGTTTTTGGCGGGGGGGTGAGAGCCTGAATGGTTGTCTAAGTCTTTGAGCCATATAAACGTAACGGACACTCAGTATACAGCTGATTTTTAAAAACGCATTTGTAGTTAACATAACTGCTAAAGCTAAACTATGGACATTCCTGATGTGATATTGAAAAGATTCCTAGATTCTGCCAAAGAAGACAGCTATAGAATCCGCATGTAAACTATACAGATGAGGTTTAGTGGATAAGTGTTGATAATTTGTGTACAAGTACTCTGCAAACGGTGACTGTGGGACAAAGTTCTACGTCAGAACAACCATTTCAGTAACCGCAACATCTCTTCAATGTGTTTTCACTTGATCGATGTCCAACCCTTTAGCAGGAGACCTTTAAGTCTCCATTCGCCGTTACAAGGTGAATCAGCTGGTACGACAAATGAAAAGACAGCTATAGGTCGATTTAGTTGAAAGCTTCTTGATTCCGATATCAGGGAAGTTATGGAGAATCCACCGTCAGACAGGGTTGATATCATATCGGATATCGGAGTCATCATTGGATATTTTGTCGTGGTGATCGGAGTTGGCATTTGGATGAGTCCAACTTTCGATGGGTAACCAGGTTACAATGACTGAATAAATGCATCTTGCTTTTATTTTGATGCGCAAACACTCACTTTGATATCCGAGAAGGAACAAGGTGTTGTCCTTGTATTCCAGTCCATTTTTCGGACAAATCGGGGGACAGTTGGTGGATATTTCCTGGCGGGAATGACCATGAGCTGGTGGCCTGTGAGTTACCCCCGAATCTCAGCATAATCGTAGTATCATAAAATTTACGCTTTGCTATGATGTGCAATGCATTAAAAAGTAATCACATTACATTTGTATCCCAATGGTGTAACACAGTATTGTTATAAGCCTAGTACTAATTGCAAAAAACAATCATAATGCCATTACTTGTGTTAAAAGTGCAAAAGGAGTAAACCCAGCGCCCCTTTGACTACTTGTATTATTGATTAGGTATTTGTTTATAGTAGCCATTATTAGAAATACTTTTTATATTTTGGAATATAATTTTACAACAAAATTTGAGTGTGTGCATGTATATGTGTGTATATAAATACACCCCCTCTAATGTTGCTGCTGCAACACCCGAATTTCCCCAATGGGGATCAATAAAGCATTATCTTATCTTATCTTATCTTATCTTATCTTATCTTATCTTATCTTATCTTATCTTATCTTATCTTATCTTATCTTATAATATCTTATCTTATCTTATCTTACACACACACACACACACACACACACACACACACACACACACACACACACACGTATACATAAATATATATGTATGTGTGTGTCTGTGTGTATATATATATACATATATATACATTTATATAGATAGATAGATAGATAGATAGATAGATAGATAGATAGATAGATAGATAAAATGATTTGTTTTCTCATCTTTTTTCAAAATGTACTGGTAATCATATTATACTGTACAAACAATATTGTTTATAGTAGCTATTATTTGAAATTCTTTTCATATTTTAGAATATTATTTTACCCCAAAGGCTTTTTGATTTTGTGTATATACACACACACAGGTATGTATATATATTTACACACATATATGCATACAGATATTTTTATGTACATATGTGCACACACACACATACACACACACACACACACATACACACATATACGTGTATGTGTTTTTTACCCATTTTTTCGTCTTTTTTTTCAAAATATACTGTTAATCATAAAACACATTCCTCTAAGTTTGGCATGACATCTGCAGTTACAGTGTATCGGCTACTGCGCACTGCATTTGACATTGAATGTAATATTATGGGTTCTGTAAAATGACTTGATCTAAGGAAATCCTCAAGGGGTTTCATTGACTTTACTCGTAGATGAGGAATGATGTACAACCAGGATCCATCAGTTTTACTGATTTCTCCAATTTCTACATTTGTGCTGAATATATTTCATTTTAGTCTTATAATAGACGTGTTTCCTCAGTGTGAGTGTTTTTATTTGTTCAGGTTGGTGTGTCTCTGTTTGCCAGCAACGTCGGTAGTGGTCATTTCATGTGGGCCTGGCAGGGGGGTTCGCTGTTGGAGGGTTCGGGTGGAATGTGAATAAAACAAATGGACGTTTTGGAAAACCAGTAAACTGACATTAAAAAAAGTATATTCTGAAACGTGGTGCCAGGCTCTGTTCATCGTACTCCTGCTGGCCTGGATCTTCGTGCCGCTCTACCTTACAGCCGGAGGGGGTCCTGATAACTATACTGTTATCGTACTGTGACGATCAATACAAGTGATCACTCGAAATATGTGGCGTCGGGCAATCACCATGCCTCAGTCCCTGTAGAAGGAGGGAGCAGAATCAGCCTTTACCTTTCAGTCGTTTCTCTGCTCCTGTACATTTTCACCAAGATCTCGGTGAGAGGGGAAAACCATCCCTCCTTCCCACCCGTCATTCTGAACCTCTCCATGTGTCCAGGTGCCATGTTCTGGGGTGGGACATCTACGTTTCCGTCATCGCCCTGTTGTTAATCACGGTGAATCATATTCTGTTCACTTATAGCAGGGGTCACCAACCTTTTTGGAACTGGGAGCTACTTTTTGGGTACCGATTAATGCAAAGAGAACTTGAAATAACTAATTTGATTAATATACCTTTAATTACATGCTAATAGTGATAATATGTATATTATTAATTAGTGTTAAAATTGATAATAATATTCATCTACGCTGATCATGTCAAGGGTTTCTCTCAATAATTATCAACAATTATTTAACAAGGTAGAAACAGGTAAATATCGAAATTGTGTAATATTGTAATACTGTATTGTAATATTTTGTTTTGTAGTTAATTGTGGTCAATCATGTCTGAATTAAGATACTGACTGAATAAATCAATCAATCTCAGTCTCAATCTCAATATGCAACTTTATATTTTTATAAATCTCTGCAAGTATTTACGTTTTCGTATGATAACTCTACAACATTCCTAACAAATCATAATGGCCAATTCGCATCAGTCGATAACAATTTTTAACAAATCATGCACTAACTTGCACCATTCTTGGATAAATGATCAATTAGGTAACATACAAAAATCAACTTTAAGATTTTTTCAATAATTCTTAACACATTTTGAACTTATCACCAAATCTGCAGTATATTTAACAAATACCATTATATGTTTCATTGTAACATAAAAACAAAAAATCAATGATCATGATAAGGATTGCATAGAACAAAAACAAGATGCTGCTCACTGCCTGCGGGCGCCATGTTGGTGACCCCTAATGTATAGCATACCTAATGTATGTGAAGTGTGTATATGTTAATGCGTGTGTGTCTGTATAAAAAGCTGGACTGACTGCTCTGATGTACACTGACATGGTTCAAACCTTCGTGATCATCGCTGGGGCTTTTGTCCTCACCGGCTTTTGTGAGTTGTGTTATAGTAATATGGCTCTGCCACTTCAGCTCGGGTTACGTCTTCTTTCATTCCGTGTGTTTGTCACTCGAGACAGCGGAGGCATTAACTCGACTTACCAACCATTAATGTCGCCGCTGCAGCGTGAAATATGTAGCGCCGCATGGCTTCAACAAAACAGCCCTATTGGTTTTCCTTTTCCTCAAAGGTCAAGCTGTCGCGTCGCTGCCGTGATTTTCCACTGAAGCCATGAGACCAGACAACATGAAATTGAAAAAGAAACCAATGAGGCAGGGAAAGAAAAAAAAACAACAACAACGAATCAAACACCCGGCTCGTTCTGAGAGGATGCTGGATCATCAGCTCGTCTCCGGCCAGGACTGGAAGGAACCCTGAACGCCGGAGCTCTTTGAAGAACACGCTCGGCTCTCATTTTGACAGCTTTGCTGCAATGTATTGGAGCCAAATGTCACAGGAGCAATTATATTTATTCATGCACGACTGCATTCATTCATTATCTATAGAATATATCCCGCACTCAGGGGGCTGGAGCCTATCCCAGCGGTCACTGGGCGAGAGAAGGGATTCACCCTGGACCGGTAGACAGCCAATCACAGAGCCACATATAGAGACATAAAACGATTCACCTTCTCATTTACACATCGCAGAGAGGCATATGGACATTCACTCTCTCATATACATCAGAGTCCATACAACCTCAGAGGTTCAAATGTTTTTCAGAGATAGAAAATGTTTGAAGAGTAGATGTGTTTCTATCAGGGGGGGGTTCAGCTCCGGAACAGCTTGGATGATGCTTTAAAATGTTCCTGTTCAATTCACACATTTAAAAAAACCTTTAAGACTAATGTCATAGAAAAATATGTTGCCCCAGAATAAAACACCAGGATTATTAAAAACATGATCACAGATGGGAATAATAACTAAAACTGAATATGGCACGTACTGATGTCCGCTGTATTTTTCTATTACTGGTACAAACCTACCTCAGTATGAGTGTACATGGATAATTGTTGGTGTATGTATCTACTATGTACTTGTACATAATACTTGTAATAATATGTTGTACATATGTATTTTAATATGTACTTGTTTAAATGAAATGTTTTTCTTTCATCTATGAAGCTCGAGCTCAGAGTCTGATGTCTCGCGGTCTTGCTACATCTTGTATTTGATTTTGACTTTGTCAATAAGGTTAGGCGTAATAAGTGTGTAACCTCAGCCTAAACCCTTTCGGTCTATAAAATTGTCAATCTGTGGATATAAAATGTTTGATTTATTTTGTTGGCCACTGACCGAAGAAATAATAAAATAAAAACTGAAACTCTCTCATTTGGATGTCATATAGAGAGAAACAACCGTTCACTCTCTCCTTCATATGTCTTAAAGACACATAAAACTATTCACTCTCTCATTCACAGGTAATATAACGATATATAGTGACGTTCACTCTGTCATTCACACGTCATATAGAGACATACAACCACTCACTCTCTTATTCCCATGCCTGGGCAAATTCGGTTCTCCAGTGAACCTACTGCATGTTTTTGGACTGAGAGGAAACCATGCAGGGGGGAACATGAAACCCCCACACTGAAAAGGTCCCTGGAATTGAACCAGAGCCTTCTTCCTGTGAGGCTGAAGTGTTGAACTCAGAATAATAAAATCCACACCCTGTCGACCCTGATAGGGGTGATCTTGATCCATTTACAAAAATGAGCATTTCCATTTATTTGCCTACCTCGATATCTTCTCTCTCCTGTGCCGCTGCCAGCTTTTGCAAAAGTCGGGGGCTACGACGCTCTGCTGGCCAAATACGGCTCTGCCGAGCCAAGCAACGTCACTTCTCTTGAACCCCATCGATGCAACATCTCTCCCGACTGCTATACCCCCCGACAGGACGCATTCAGCCGGCTGAGGGAACCCCACCACGGGGGACCTGGCCTGGACAGGGGTGCTGTTTGGGATAGCGACAGTAGGAGGCACCTATGGTCACGGGCTGTGGGTAGTGACCGAAAGAACGAGATCGCGGATACAAACGGCCGAAATGAGTTTTCTCCGCAGGGTGGCCGGACTCTCCCTTGGAGATAGGTTGTTTTTAACGTCCGAAAATAGGTGCTGTGATATTTTGATGAATTAATCCTTCATGTAATCACCCTCCGTGAACGTTTTTCCACGCTTTATTATCTCTCGGGTTGCAACAAATCTTGCGGCAGCAGTGAAGTTTGGAGATGCAATCCACTTCTTAAATCTACTAACTTCTCCAGAAGTACTGCAATTGCACTTTTTCTCTCACTCCCAACTGGGCTAGTCGTCTGCAGGTTTAGTACGCCTTCCCTGGAAATGTCTTTCCAAATGACTCTTTCTGTTGTTGGACAACTTCTCATTACAAAGCAAACATGCAGGCAATCCTTCCGCATTGGCAATGAAAGCAAATGATTGGGTCCAGTCTTCCTTGAATCCTCTGTTCTTATCAGCTATCTTTCTCTTTTTCCCTTTGGGATCCACGGCCCTTTGCACACCCGCCGGTTTGTTTACAACAGCGGACTGCCTGGCACGCCGCCGCGCTGAAACGTGTGTCGCAGGCTATGATGCAAATCTTTGTTGACAGAAATGTTGAAATTCAATATTTATTATGCATGTTTTTACAGCATTGGAAAACGTTAAGAATGTTTTTACTCCAACAGGAACCATATTAAAACAAAAAATACATCCCCCCCATCCATTTTCATACATTTTTGAAGAGGCTCCTGGGGGGGGGGGTAAAGAGCCGCGGGTTGCCGACCCCCGGCCTAGAGGAAGACCAAAAAGAAGATGTATGGATGGAGTGCAAGAGGACGTGAAGTTGAGAGAAGAGGATACAGAGAACAGGGCTTGATGGAGGAGGTTGATTCGCTGAGGTGACCCCTGAAGGTGGTTGCTGAAAGAAAAAGAAGAGAAGAAGAATACAGAAATACTCTATTGAGTGACTTGTATTCGAAGACTTCCAGTAGTTCAGAAAGCCGTATCTGGTGGCGATGCTGTCACCTGTCTTTGCCTTTCAGAGTCTGGATATTGTGCATCGTTGCCGTCAGCGTCTGTTGGATCCGGTGGTCCGGGAAGCGCAGAGCGGTCAACTGTTCGACTACATCCAGTCCACCTCCGGTTACCTGGCTCCCGCCATCGCTTCGGTCTTCTTCCTTTCGGTGTTTGTCAAAAGAGTGAACAAAACGGTGAGACGTATAGTGATAATTAGAATTTCTTCACTCCTCTATTTTGGATTCAATTCATAAAACTGCATCTTCTCAAACCATCAAGGTGCACTCTGGGGCCTGATCGGGGGCCTGGCAATCGGTCTGTGTCGGATTATTGCCGGAATTCTGGTTTGGCACCGGCAGCTGAATTTTCCGCTCCGAGTGCCCTTATCTGACGTGCGGGATCCACTATTTACACTTTGCGATCCCACGCTTCGCCTGCACGTCGGGACTGGTGCTGTTGGTCAGCTACGGCACATCGCCGATCCAGGACCGACACGTGAGTCAAAGGTTCTGTGAATGTCACCGGTTTCTGCCCCGACCGGTTGTTAGGATAGGATAATACTTTATTGATCCCCATAGGGGAAATTCCTTTGTCGCAGCAGCGCAACAATAACAATATCAAAAAAGATAGTCAAAATTTAACTAAGCACTAAACAATGAAAAGCAATATAAACAATTAAAAGACAGAAAATAAAAAGTGAAAATAAATATAAAACAAATATATATATGTATACATATATATCTATACATACACATACTCACACACACACATATATACATACACACATACACATCTATAAGATAAATAAATAAACAGTAAGGGTGAGAGTAGGATGAATAAATAGACAGTAAGGGTGGGAGTAGAACCAAAACTGACAACAACAAGGATAAGGACAGTTAAGCGATGACAATGGAACACTGGCAACGAGAAAACAAACAGGATGCGATGGAGTGATATCAATCGAAGTAAAGTGGACAACAGAGTTAGGGCACGACACGTGTGAGCGAGTGAGTAGTGAGGCGGTGGTTGCACAGATTCACCTCCTGGCAGTAAGAGTTGTGTGCCGTCCAGACTGCTGTTATACAGTCTGATGGCCGTGGGCACAAAGGAGCGTCTGAAGCGTTCAGTTCTGCACCGGGAGTGGGATGAGCCAGGATAGCTGGGCCGGCTCTGCAACGGAGGCGTCCGCTCTCATGCCCCTCGGCCGGAAGCCCCGAAGTCGTCGGACCGGCTGCCAGACATTGACGAGGAGTTCGCGAAGAAACGCTCTCATCATGATGGTGGTGGTCGTATTCATGTGGGGTTACGATGTTTAGCAGCCTCCGGAGGCCTCGTTCAAATGTGAAATTGGATGTAGATGGGAATCTGTACTTCTGCCATCTGTTGGCGACAACAGGTCACTGCACTGGAACTTCAAACTGCACTTTGATATTCCCCATGCCCGTTTCCTCCTAATATTACATTTGTCCAGTGTCCCAAAAATTACATTACATTTTCATCGCCATATAATTTTACATGCTTATTAACATTAAGCTTGTGTCCCAGAGTGATAGAAGGGCAGAATATTTGAAACACCAACAAACTTGAGATAAAAACTCAGAAACGGTCTCAAATTAATGTTAAGGAGCCTTCTCAAGTCTGAAAATATATTTTTTTTCCTGAGACAATGCAAACTAAGCACCATTGCCTCAAATTTTAAACATAAGAGTTGTCATTAAAAGGCTCTGAGTGGCAACGGTTTAAATTTTACGAGAGCCACGCGGTTGCGGGTCTGTCAATGTGGGCAAAAATAAAATCTAAAAATTATTTTGAGTAGCTTCTAGGCTTGCTTTCACTCAAATACAACACAAACCATGTAGGGGGTTCAAATTTCCAGTTTTAATCATCACTTTTTTTTTTTTTTGTTTTATTTAAGCAGATATTTCCCATTAGCATTGTACATGACTGGAACCCACAGAGTTCTCCCATGACAACCCGACCATGTTCCCGCCTCCGTTCGGTTTCAGCATCATTCGCCGCATCGTATTAATGTCCAGTCTGTCAGCTTGCAAGGCCGGGGATAAAAGCAGGGGGGCTGGAGTGCAGGGGAGAGGATACGAGAGGTTTTCCCAATAATGAAGAGTCAGAGCCGTCACCGGGCACTGTTCATCTGTCACGCTAGAGTTATGGGTGGATCCAGGCGAGCCGGACGAGGGGGGCGGGGGGGGGGGGGGGCGGTCTTCAGGCAGGGAAAACCCCCGCCAAGGAAAGGACCCTGGGAAACCCCAAAAACACCCACCCATCGTGGAGGATACGA
>CAAKHD010001259.1:29759-45482 GCA_901007705.1 Fistularia tabacaria | reverse complement strand
AGGGGGCTCCTTTTCACGAAGGGGAAAAAAGGTTAGGGTCCACTCTGAGGAAAAAAAAAAAAAAAAAAAAAAAAAAAAGAAGACAAAATCGTCTCTCAGTAGCCAATGAGACCGGTGAGCATGGGAGACTGCGACTGTCATGGACCAACGTATGGCTACTCCAGAATCAACATCAGTGACGACAGGCAATGATTTCAGCAGCATTATCAGGGGACTGATCAACACAGTACAACATTACAGCACATTCAGAGAAAACGGTAATGCGTGGCGCGGGACAGGTACGAAAGGCGATGTTCGTGTGACGGTTGGGGGAGAGAGAAAAAAAAAAAAGAAAAAAAAAAAAATCAAGTTTGCTTTATACAATCACATTTCTAGAGCAACGCTGAACATTCCACCACTGAAGAGGTTTTACACGCGTCGGGGGACTCCTGCGGTTCGTTTCCGCGAACAACAGCCGCACTGAGTCCGTTGAGCATCCGACCGACGTGGAAAGTTGTGATATAACACCGAGCGTAGAACAAGTCTTGGAACAGTAAAGCAGGCTCGAGGGCATTACATTTCTATTCGTCACTTAATGAACGCTAATCTCAATCAAACACACTGCAAAGTTTTCACATGAATTGCCTAACAGCCATTTATGGAGTGAAATGGAAACCCAGATGCGTAAAAAGAGGCAGAAAAAGGGCTGACCGACAGCAGCGGGAGCGGACCCCAACCCTGGTATGCAAACTTATTTATTTATTCTTTTTGAAGAAGGTGCCACTCTGGAGCACAGTGGGAGGAACGAGGGATTCTGGAGGGCTTGAACGGGGAGAGGGAGGAAAAGCAGAGGAGAGGGAAACACCTCTCTTTCTTCTTTACCACTCAAACTCCCTTAAATGAGGGCAACTCCTGAGAGAGGATCGCTGGAGCAAAGAAGAGTCCAGGAGTGCCGGTTCCTCCGCGTACTCCTTTTTCGTTTCTTTTCTTTTTCTTTTTTCCCCACAATCATCCTCTGAGTTGAAAAAGGAGCGCGGAGAATGAGATGAGAGTTGGTGTGTAAGAGAGGTATGCCCTTTTCCTTTCTACCTGGCCTCCTCCCTCCTGTCCTCCCTCTTGGCGCGGACGGGCTGAGAGCCGTCGGCGGGCTGCTGAACCCAGTTGTTGTCGTGGAGCCCGACGCGACAGCCTGGCGTGTCTTTGTCCGTGCGCCGGCAACACATCCAGTAGGAACGTCCGTAAGGCAGGTCGTGGTGGTAAGGTTTAGGGTGCCAGCGGCACAGAGAAACGTCCCCGCGCTCATACTGCCGCTTACACTGCTTGCAGGGGTCGTCCCGATAGAGGGGGTCTTGATTCCAGCGCGAATCCACCGCTCGTACCCCGTACGTCTCGATCAGCGCCTTGAAGTAGTGACAGGTGCACTTTAGGGCTGCCAGGGACCGCGTGGGCAGGTAACTGAAGATGTTGACCATGATGTGATCGGGGAGTAGCAGCATATACTGGCGAGGTTCGAGCAGGCGCTGAATCTGGAAGCGGATCTCCAGGAAATCGTGGGATACGTGGCGGTAGAGGCGGCACAGGGAAGGGTCCGAGCAGTCGTCCCCAACGCCGGCCAGGGGCGAGTCCGGTCGGTTTGTCCGCTCCCCCGAGCTCACCGCCACCCCCGCGCCCGGCCCGTTGTTGTTGGCGCAGTCCAGGGAGCACATTCCTGACCCCCGTCCCGCGCCCGTGCCTTTCGCCTCTTCCTCAGCGCCCCGCGAGGGCGGGAGGAAGAAGAGCTGCCCCGGAGGAGGATCCTCCGAAGGGTCGGCGGAGCCGCTTCCCCCGCCGCCCCCCCCGCCGGGCATCGCAAAACACACCGTCTCTTCCTGCACATTCTCCGTGCTGTCTTTGCCGTAGAACACGCACTGGTCCACGGCGCCCGTCACCACCACCTCCACGTGAAAGCCAGTCACTCGTTCCCTCCCGACGCCCGGCGCTTTCTTCTCCCCGGAGGACTGCTCCTGGCCCGGGTCCGGGCTGACGCAGGCTTGCCGGTCTGCGTGGTGGAGATCCCCGTCTGGTTTCGGGCTGGCGGTCGTGGCAGCGAGCAGCAGACTGCTGGGGTCTCGCGAGGAGGGGCTGACAAGCTGGTACAGGTCGCAGGTGATTTTTTCCTTTGACCTGGCCGCCGCCTGGTTACTCCCGCCTCCGCAGCTCATAAACATACAGCGGGACCTGCCGGCCGGCTCCAGTTGTGATCGGGGATCCAGGTTGGACACTCTGAACGCTATCCTCACCTCGCCGTGGCTGGGGGGCGGGGGCGGCGTCGCGACGCCGGACTCAACCCCTCTCCTGTGCTCCCTTTCCCCATCTCGATTGGAAAAGTCCATGCCGGAGCCACCGCCCAGACGGAGTCGATTCTCCAGGTTCTGGGACTCAAAGTGCGCGATAGCCTGGGCTACCCTGCAAGACTCCTGCTGCTCCTCCAGCTCTTGGTCTGTCTGGATGGGAGAAGATGACTCCTTGCCCTCTTTGGAAGGTTTACCGTTTGAACTGTCCGTCACAAAGACTATCGGAGAAGGGTCTGAAACGGTTTCCCGGAGTAAGGTGTGCTGATGGGGCGTGAGAGCCTGGTCGTGGGGGGCGATGGGGGGCTGCTGGTGGTGTTGACTCCCGTGGACAGCCACGATGCCCTGGAGGGCCATGGCGGTCCTTTGCTCGACCAAAGCAACCATCTCGGCCACTGATAGCAGGTCTGTCTCGTTCACCGCGAGCGCCGGTTCTTCGGGGCTTGGGGGTGCGTTTGGGCCCAAGGGGGAATCATGGTTGAGGTGCGGCTCCAAGGCTTGGGAGCGGGTTGGCGGATCGTAGGACGAGCATCGTCGTCTTCTTTTCGCTTTGCTGCAGTCGGTTGCCCAGTTGCCTTTAACCTGGGAAGAAGAAAAAAAAAAAAAAAAAAAGCCAAAACAAAACAAACCCACACATTAGAATACATGTCATTTTAAGTTCCCTCGTGTGATCCCCCCTCTCATATGCCCCTATCTCACCTTCATGGCGCTCGGCCTTGGCTGGCCGGCTCCACTGAACTGGTGGGCCACGAAAAACGCGATCTTCTCCTTGGTGTTTCCAGGCTTGATGACATACCAGGTGTCGAGCAGCACACGGCCGTCTTCCATTTGGGACCCTGAAGAAGATGGCGATGGAGCGGGCGAGATGGGCCCTGGGGCCTGGCTCTGCGCGATGGAGCTGGAGACGATCTCGGGCTCAGGAGGCGTGTTCTCTGAGCCCACATCCTCCTCCTCTTCATTTTGCTCCTGCACTCCCACTGTGGTGCCTCCATCTTCACTTCCATCCGCTGTCCTCCTGGCGCCTGCAGAGGGCTCATTCTTGCAGAGGGAGGAGGACCCCGCCCCGCCGCCGCCGCCGCCGCCGCTGCCCCCCGAGCCCGGGCTCCTGGCCTTGTTCTGGGAGTAGGTGCCGAACGGGCGCGGGCACCACAGACGGATGTGGGAGAAGGTGTCTCGGTCCATCAGGATGGGGACCACCGGTGCATACCGGCAACTACGCTGGCCAGTGGGCACGCAGAGCCGGAGCTCTCATCGTCGGCTCCGAGTCCCGGTGCCGACCCGACGGACCCGGCCTTGCACTGAGCTCAGCGGCAACACCGCATGCAACCTGCAGCAGAAGAGAGGGCAGAGAGAGAAAAAAAAAAGAAGGGGAGAAAAGCACCGCTGTGATACAACAGCTCAATCAATGAATAGTCTGTGTTTCAATTGAGACTTCAAGAAACCTACTGGTTGGCCCCGGGCTCAGTGAATCTGGGGTCAGGCTTTATTCGTGCCGCAAAGCTAAGGTCAGTTACAGGGTGAACTCTGGCAGTGGCCTTTGAATTGGAGCGGACATCATCCAGGCCCATAGCCTGATCTAAACCTGTTGGATGTAAAAAAAATTATAAAGGCTTCTTTAAAAAAGAAAAAAAAAGCCACACTAAACAGAACTTTAATTCTTCAATGATACAATTTTTTGGGGGGTCTTAAGAACCAACTGGGACACCTTTTTCCACCATGATCCATCAGCATGCGTTATCAATAATAATTCTTTATATAGTACAAAAAACTAATTTCACAAGTCTCAATCAGCATATGTGAGGGAAACTATTGATGTTTCAGATGCTGCCCAACACCGGGATCATGCAGTTAATCACAGGTAGCCTATTTGGAAGAAGAAAAAGAGAAAAAAAAAAAAGTCAAATCTAATTCGGAGTAAAATTTTGAATGGCATACTCGAGTCTCTAATTCAAATTAAAGTGGCTCCATTTCAGGTCTGCTGTCGACAGCCGGCAGATGAAAGGGAGGAGAGACGGAATACGAAAGGGCTAAATGGACTCTCGTCTGCTCTCCTGCATCTCAGGGCTTCAAAGAGGACTTGCTTAATAGGAAGCAACACAGGGAGGAGCATGCAGGCATATGCCCGACTATTTTTAGCAAACTGCAGGAGGCGGGGGTTGGGATAGCAGTGAAACTGCTGTGGCTGTCCTCCTTGTCCTCAGCCCTTTCTCCATGCCAGAGAGACTGCACTCCTGGCAAAGCGAGGTGGTGGTGGGGGCCTTCGGTCAGACCAGGGCGCTCGCTTAGTGTTGGTCTGCCAAGAATGTGCAGGTGATAAAGCCGAGACGCAAAACAGGATGACCGAGCAACGTGTTGGAGGTCTTAATCCCGGAGTGCATCTCATTCGTCAGGTTAAAGCAGGATCCTTTCAACTTTGTTAACTGACAATAATAATAATAATAATAATGATAATAATAATAAACATATCTGGCCACTTGGGGGTGGCATATGTAAGATGTGACCAACACTGACATTACATTTTAAGATGGCTTGGCAATCATTTTATGCCCTCCTCCCTTTTTTTTTTTGCACAGTACAGAGCAGACACTAATTCTAATCCAAATTTTACTAATCCAAAATTAATTTGGTGTCCAGGGCTTTGCTCTCTATAGGGTCCAGAAGGACGCTTTTTTTTCCCCTCTTTAGGCCACCAAATGCGACAACTTTGTTCCACAGCGTGTTGCTGAGTTAAGCCCCTTTGCAGCATAAATGTCAGTCAACGTGAGGAAAATCAGGGCTACTCATTGACCAGCATTGGCCTTTCAGACATGCAGCCCACAGTGGGAGACTTTCTGTGTCAGACGCGGGGGAGTGGACCAGCAGGAGGCTGGACGTGACCCGAACCCGGCGCATTGGAGCTCCCAGTATTTTGTTTACAGAGCCCGGACCCTGATGGTCCGGAATCTTATTATCTTCGACAGGAAGATCATCGCTGCGCTGCTAAATTTTTTACTTTCTCACAAGTCGTGTGATAAACCTTGCAGTCAGGGCTATTGAACGTTGACTCGCACTTACATTTTGGTTCACAGCAACAGCTCATTTGGGCAAAGCCTGGATAATTTCAGGTTTCCCGTCTATGTGCAAAAGAGCTTTTACTGTCAAGTGTGCTCTCTGAAAGCAGCTCAGTAACAAAAGCACAGTGAGAAGGGTGGGAATGACTTTCCAGCTGGACAGCAAAGGAGTAAAAACCACGACTGGGTCCCTAAATGAGTCACCGTCATTGTCTTTTTATCTGCTTATTATGTTTATTTCATGCTGTTTTATTGCTGATAAAGTCGCTCAACCATGAAGGAGTAAGTTGATAAGATTCATTCCATGATCATATGCTACATTATTGATGAAAAAGAAAAAAAAAATTAAGATTGTAATCCTGGTTGCCGCAGATCAAATTGGGAATGATAACATGTATCTTTAGAAACCACTAATTGACAGCACTAAAAAAAATTGCATGTCTCCACACAAATGTAGATTTCAGCCAATACACTTGTTGACACATGTTTTACGAATACATTCGCTTTTTGCTTTACTATGCACAACCTCTTATGTATAATATAAATACATATAGGTACTATGAAAAACAAAATTTCAGTATAAATTTAAGCGAAACAATATTTCTGACCTAATTAATGACTTTTGCTTTTAACGATGAGAAACTGACTGATGGTGGGCTTTTTCAGTAGTTTCTCTGTGAACCGAGCGATAAGATATTAAGGACAACCACATCTAAATGAGTCATTTAATGGAGGTCAACACTGTAAATCAATAGCTTTGGTATTCAATTTGAAAGTTTCAAAGTGGAAAAAAAAAGCACCTTGAAAGAGTGGATTAACCTGAGAAACTACAAGGGTTCTTTTTAAGCAAATCAGGAGCAAACCCATCTTTCCTACTGAATAACACATTCACAGCACCTTAAAAAAACTAAACTAAAACTCTTTAGTTCTGATATAGCCATTGCTTTTGTAGCATGAACGCTAATCTTTTTTAAAAAGGCGCAGCGGGTTGCTTGGGCGGACCTCTGGTCCATCTTTCAGTGAGGCACGTGTTTGCTTTTGAAGTTTATTTGTATGGAATTACGGTCAATTTTTCAGCTTCATTACTCATTCATTGTCTATCTGCTTATCCTGCACATAAAGTGGGTCCTGGAGCTTCTGCCTGCTGTCATTGGGCGAGAGGCGGGGTCCACCCTGGACCAGCCACCAGTCATTCACAGGAGGCACGTATGGAGACATCCAACCATTTACTCTCTAATTCACTCCTACAGACAAGACCTTTCCGTTAACCGTCTGTTTATGAATTGTGACTGGACGGCAATTTTAATAAAGGTATACTTTGTGAGCCACAGATACATCGTTACTGGAGATAGAGAAACAGTTTCACAATTGCACATCGATGTTGCAGACTGGTGTGTTTTCCCACACAAATTTTCAGAAAGCAGACATCGGGGAGACAAGGGGAACTGGTAACAAGTGGACAGTTTCGTTTTTTTCTGGTCACTGACATGGTCAACAATAAATGACAGCCTCCACGGCGCTGGGTAAAATCAGAATCACGATTGTGATTATTCCTTAGAAATGTCGATTACTCAGTCTGCTGAAACAGAGCAAAGTGTGAGAAAAAACCCCTACTGACGCCTGATGTTGGACTTGATGACACATCGAGTAACAGTCTGCTGAGCCTTATGAATTTGATATTGGAAATGAAAATGCTCAAACTCAGTCTTTAACATTCTTTATAGCACATTTGAACTACCTGACCAAGTTAGTCTGTTTTTGCCATAACCAGACTGAATAGGACACATCACATCTGTTGCATTAATGCATCAAATTTATTTTTCCAAGTGCGTCATCCAATCGTTAGTCGGAGGTGGTTTGAAATTTGATTCTAATCAGATTTCTACGGACGCTTCTCCTGATCCTTATGCTGTGGAGGCACAGATCAGGTTTCTTGCATCCTAGCGCTCGATAAGTGCTGCAAAGAGTAGTTGAAACCAGCCTCCTCTCTCAGTGAGTCCCTCTGGCGTGATAGGGCAATCTGCGCCTTAACCGACAGCAGGGCTGCTGTGCATACAGTACAGGGTAGATTTTGCAGAATCGGGCTATTTTTGTTGTTGGGGTTTAGTTGTTTTTTCGCCCATCGACACAAGAGAAACATAAGCAAAGATCCTTGTTTTGTTTCAAATGAAACAAGCCCACAAACTAACTTATAAGCAGAGCCATGTATTGTGACAGCCAAAACATACCACGCTCTCTGGGGAATATCAATAAACATATTCACTTACATGATTAGAACATAGTACCGCAACATGTTCTTCTTCAGGTCATATAAATGTGTTACATGAGCGATGGTAACTACACAGGGTGGAAGCATAATCTATTTACGCAAATGAATTCTTCTTATCAACTAGTTTGGGTTTTTTTGGACCAGCATTTGTCACTCCTCCGCAATGGAAAGCTTTGTATGCCCACAGCTACAGTATGTTAGGCCATTGGCACAGCTACCAGATCTGCGCGCATGGCTTGCATTTAGCAGCAGCAACAATCCTTTTTTTTTTTTTCTCTTTCTTCAAGGCTTGCATTGTACCTGGTGTTGAATCGCATTTGCGCTTCTGAAATAAAAACCTTTACACGCCACAGAACTCAAACTGAAGTTCTTTTTGAATACTCATTTCCTGTTTATCACATTAGGCAGGACAACCTCTGAATTAAATTCAACAATCTCTCTCCCACAAGCTGTAACTGTGCTTCTGTTGGGCAGCGCTAACATTTTTTTGGATTCATTTATTTCATTTTTATTTATTTAACTGGCTAAAATGAAAACCTGCAGGTTTTGTAAAGTGGTCCTTGAGAGCAAGACGCGGCGAAAGGACTGGACTTGGTAAGTTATTCGATCATATCTGTTGCTTTAAATCCTCGTGTCACACCTCAGATGTACCCAAACCTTTGGACACGAGTAACTTTCACATGCGCACAATCCACTTCACTCTCTCGTATATGCAACAAATGCCTGCACTGTTGAGCTCAGCTGTCAGAGCGGCTTTGCAGCAAGCTGAAGTGGACAAACCACAGAACAGTCGGTGAAGAAAGGGCTGGCATGTAATCCGATATTCAGCCCTTACCAATCCCTTAAAATATGCCGGGATCAGCTGTGATACAGATTCTCAGCCTTGGATCTGGACACCTCTATCATCATGTTCTGAGGCAGAAATCTAAATACATTAGCTTTTAAGGTTCTTCAGCATGCTGTAATTTCTAATGTGATTGAATACTAATTTAATATCTTGACTTCAATACTCTGACCCTATGTGGACCTTCCCTGTCACACCCACCTCACCTTATCACTTGAGCTACTTTGATTGAAAAAAAAAAAGGGGGATGTATTTGTTTAGCTGGTTGAGATTTGCTGACACTGCAGGATGCTTGAACATGTGGACTAATGGAATGGCTCGGGGAGGTGCAAAAAGCAAACAGCCCACACAGCATGGTGAACCCATTCAAATGCTTCCTCCATAATAAAGCCGCAACAACTCAACCAAGAGCAGGCAGATTATGTCGTTAAATAAATAAATAAATAAATAAATAAATAAATAAAATTGCGGACCTACTTTACCATCCTTTCTCTTCGTGACCCATCATGACTCCCTAACCACTTTGATTGTAAAACCTCCTTTCCATCAGCCCATCTTTTCCCCTCCCTCTCATTGCAACATGCCTCTCATAACAGATTGGATGGAATTATAGGAGAGGCCAGAAACAACAGCGAGCACACTGCAGTGCTCAAGTAGAAGGAACACACACAATGAGTATTGCCATCTTATCAAGGTCCCAGAAACATTGGCTCTCACTTGTTAGATTTAAAACAATCGCAGAGCTTGAGCAGGTCTTGCAGTACTACCGAGAGATAAAATGACTTGTTGAATGTCCTGGGGCTTACTAAAATTAATAAGTAGAGCTAACATCTGAATCTGTTTGGCTTGGCAAACTGAATCATTGAGTGCAGCCAAAGTTAGGGAAAAAACTGGAGAAGAAACCAATTACTCCTGTTTATCTGACCCGGTCATAACTCCAAATATCACCGTTTAAATTGCTCTTCAAAAGCTCGATGCTCAAGTTACAATGCCGTTAGTTATCGAGGGATAACGCTTATCAGTTTCACAAACAATGTTAATCATCAGTGCGCTGGAAGACTTTTGTTATTGGTTGGGCAAGTTCAAAATGACCACTATCAAACCCATTGCAAGATTATTATATCCACAGAGGACTGAAGCAGCCACTTCTATGAAAGTTCCCACTACTTGGAAAAGTGCCGAAGGTTGCTGTAGTATTAAAAGAAAAAAAAAACTAAAACATCACAACACTTATGATTTTTATTACTCAATATTGACCTGTTAAAACGTGGTCCCTAAATATCTGGTGTACGACAGAATACTTCACTGATCCCTTGCGGGAAATTGTTAATTCTCTGCATTTAACCCATCATGGAAGAGCCATGAGTGGTGGGCAGCCACACAGGAGTTCAGAATTTTGGGCTAGGAGGAATCGAACCGAGGAATTTCAGTAATTTTTCCCTCTTATCGCCTAATCAGCATTGCCTAGAAATAAAATGGTCAGAGAGCTGTGGCACTGAGGAGAGTGAGACAAAATCTTTTTTCAATTTACATGTAATTAAAATCGGGCCTTATCCAGCCGGGTATTTGCCCAGTAAAGATGCCTGTTAGGGCCCGAGGCCCCTACATGCAATCTCCTGTCTAGTAACACAACTACAGCTGGAGAGTGCTTTTCATTCGGTTCACGGTACACCACATTCCTCCTTAACAGCAGGTTTAAGTTACTACCGAGCAACATTTAACTCATTTTATTTCAGTTTCTTCAAACGAAGGCTTGAGTTTGGTTGTTAAGCTTCCTGATCAAACTAATCCTTCAAATCCTGTCCAAGCATAAGAAGCAGCCAGCAGGACTACAGTCCTGGGGACTTCGTCGAGAACCGGCGATCTAAATGAACTCACGGTCAAAAAGAAAAGTGTATTTTATAGAATGTATTTAGGTTTCGACTTGAATGAATTAATAAATTCGATCTATACAGGTCTAAATATACAAAGTATGCAGGGCGTGTCAACCTGCATGTCACTACACAGGGACAACAATACAACTCTTGCCAGTTCCAACCTTTCAGATTCCTGTTTATGTAGGTGGAATATGTTAACGAGGCGAGCAGAAAATAGTCAGCATTTGTCATTCAAGTAATTTCAGTGGGAAACAGAAACATACTTTCTAATAAAACAGGGCCAATTGCAGGTCATCAAAACACCAGATCTGGAGCAACCTGAAGCATGGCAAGGGCTTGCACCAAAAATCTAATTCAGATGACATGCGGATGATGGGGAAGGCTGTTGGAAGTATTACTTTGAATACTTCATTGTGTACTATTGCATAGAACCAATACTCTCAAGACTGATCAAACAATTTGAAAAAGAGATGTGCAGTTGAAGCAGTGCTTAAGAACAACAACTGATTCCCAGGCTGCTCATGACTATTAAGTCACATGATGAACCAATGTGGTGCGAAGGATCTGCAAATTGAGCAATCAAACTGTTGTGTGGAAATAAAAAAAAGGGAAATCTAGACTGGGGTGCATTATTTCTTGCAAAAAAAAAAAAAAAAAGTGTTAAGAAGCACATTTAATGAATTGTATTGTTTTTTATGAGAGGGAGTATACTGACATACTGCCAAATTTGGAATTTGTGAACAGAAAGCCCACGAAAGAAACTTTCATCCAGTCAGGTGGAACTATAAAGGGCTTGTTTGGAGCTAATGATAACCACTGGCTATGTTGTGTTACACTTGTTGTGGTTTTGATTATTTGTCGTCATAGAGAAGACACTGATTAAGAAGCTATGAATTAGTGGCATATGGAACCAGGGCTTTGTCAATGCATTAATGCTTTATTTTTTACACATGCAAAGAAAAACAAAGACACTGAACATAGAGCTATAACTGTTTTCTATATAAACAGTCAGAGTTGGGGATTTCTTTTCTTGTATTCATGCTTATAATTACCATTTCGAACTGAAGACATTAACATAAGTGACACAAAATCGTATCTAACAAGGAGCAGCCTTTCAATAAAAAAGAAGAATGAGAAACATGCTGCAAGACTACGCCTCTTGCTTTTGACATATGTCAGAGGAGGTGTTATACACGCCTGTTTTTCGGTACTGGTACATTTAAAAATACAATGTAAAGAAAGGAAACGACACATCATATGTTCCATAAATGGCAAAAAAGGTGAACAAGCAGTCAACCTATTCCAAATAGGCCCAGCGCTATTCCTCTGAATACTGTGCACCTTGAATATACATATCTGTTCAAGAGGCTAAGGATTGTGGTTTTTGTCTGACAATCTTTCTGGTTTATTAGTATGTTGCAGCAGCAGAGATTGACATCATCATTTAGGACTAGCCCAGTATGATCAGTAGACCATTTTTTAGGAAATAAAAAATTGAAAAATCTTTTAAACCTCCCATGTTCTATGCTGCAATTAATGCATACCAAACTTTGCACTTTAAAAAGGGTTGTACATGCTAGACTGAAATGTATGTGTACCCTTACACCCCTACAATTGAAACAAGGGATTATTACGTGTAAGGTAAGGAAGGTAATATTGATTAATGCATCATTGCATGTATGGTACATGAATGTGTTTCTTATTTTTCAGGCAAATGTCTGTGGATAACTGTTGACGTGAAAATATGACTATCCAGAGCACTGCCAACACTGTTGTACACAACACAAAAACAAACTGATCTGCTTGAGGAATTCTTCTTCTGTATACAAAGACACTGACAAGATTACACTGAATTGACTGTAGAGCTATTACACTGAACAAAGTGACAGCAGTACAATAAGCATCCTCACTAGTTTTTTTCATTTTGTCTTGTGCAAATAAAACATTCCCATTGAAAGCTTGTTTTGAGACGGAATTGGGATGAGCAAATAACACCAAATTTCAAAGTTGTTGACTTTATAATATGTCGTTGTTACCATCAATGTCAATCAGCTCGTTGGGTGTGATCTGTCCTTTGCAAAACGCCCCGCTCATTTGGCGTTGACGAATGAGAAGCATACCAGACAGGTCTTCGCTTTGAGCAGACCCTCTTTGCTGCAAACTGTCAACTGAACAATAGGGCTGAGGGCCTTCTCTGCAGCAGTCTGCCCAGGAACATTACACCCACAGCAGCTCTTCGGTGAGGACACCTGGGGAGAGTGGCTGCAGAAGCGCCTGTATGTTTGAGCATGATCTTTGGCACTAAGCTCTCCCATCATCTCAAGTTAAGACTTTGAGTCAAGGCATTTAAACTATGATCACAGTGTGAAATCCACACTGTTAAGGTATATTATTCTACTTGATCATATAAAGGACAGAGGGGGAAAAAAATGAACTGTACAGGCAAAACTACATGAGGCTGTGCGCCTTCTAATCTGGTATTTCAGAGCCTCTGAGTCGCCTATATTCATAAACAACAAGAGACTGACCTCCTCCAGCCAATCCCGATTCAGTGCAAACCTGTTTGCCTGGGGTATCCATGTTTAAATGTCTTCTCAAATTGACTGAGTTGTGATGCACACCAACTGGGTTAGATTTACACACAAAAGGAAATCAAAACACCTATAGCTTACGGGAACCGTCACAAAGCCTTTCTCTATTGTACGTACAAATTATAGGTCATATGTGGAATTGTAAGCTCAGTTTTAGATACAATTACAACCCAACAAAGTGGCTGAAATAATGCCAACTCTTCTGGTGACAACAAACAAGCGCCTTGTCACTAAAATGACCCTCAGAAGCAGCTTCGGGTGTCATCCAAAAGACACTTTGCGTGTAGTTTAGAAACATTTGTGATCACCCAGTACCACTACCCAACTAGCAGAGTGCGATTTAGTGAGCACCGCTAAGTTCTTTCTGATACAATACCCAGAGATTTCTTCATTTCATACAACTTGCTGAATAGATCACATCAACTAAGCCCATTCCAGATAGGTTTCACGGGAATTTAATATTCTAAATAACTGTCAAAAAGATGCATAATGCAGGGGACCATTGGCTAACGAGCTCGCTAACTTGATAGCATAATTTACCTGCAAAGGCAAAGCTGGCTAACAGGCTAACAAGGTAGGGGAAAAACAAAACAAAAACGTTACACTTTGCTTGCCTACCTACCTTGGCGGCGTTTATCTCCGCGGGTAACCTCCTTGAAGTACAGATTGTCGATCTTGTGTATTTCCTCGATGTATTTCGCAGTGACCAAACCAGTCTGTGTGGTGAAATGCAGGTGACACGAGCTAACTATTCGTGTCCACGTAACGTTAGCTAAGCTAGCCCAATATCAGGCTAACGTCGCCAGTGGCCAGCAGCTACTCTCTATTATCAACCTTGCTCAGTGGCGGCAGTTTATCGAGGCTTGTCAGTTCTATGAACGCAGTTCGACTGACAGTACTCCTTGTTAGGACTCTCAGTCCTCCCTCTCCTTGTATCTATTTAGAAGTGACACTGGCTTTTACGGCATGTTCTCAGGGATACCAAAATAATCAGTGTCAAAACGGCAGGAGGAGGAAGGCCATCTTGTTGACAAGCAGCTGCATAAGGACCGTAGCCAATGGCGATGCAGAGTCGGTGGTGTGCCCATATATGGCGTCTGCGCGGCTCCCTCCCTCTTCTCCCCCCCCCACCACAAACACACACACACATACACACCCACACGTGTCCACACACAACGCCCACACACACTGTGAAAACTACAGTCGCAAGGTCACTGAGCGAAAGACAGCTGGGATGAGCCCCGTGCAATTTACATTACACGTTACAGTTGCTATGTGTATCATCCTCAATCTCACAATTCAAATATCAATCAAAGTCTTACAAATGACAGCGTATTTTTCCGCAGCAATATTTCGCTCCAACGTCGTGCAACGGATTGGTCCTCTTCTAATTTGTTTTGTTTTGCATTGTTGCAAAGGTTAACTCAACATTTGTTAAAATGGGTGTGTGTTAGAAGAATATATTATAGTAACAACAACACAACATATTTGGGCATCACTTCTGCATCAGATTGAAGGTGGAACCTTGGGCGTTCCACGTTGTGCAGTCCCATGACACGATAAAATCCTAATGCATCATTGTACCGCAGGACACAAACATCTGCAGTTGTTGCATTACATTTGTGGAGGCGTTGAGCTTCATCCTATTATACTGATAAGCATTTCCAATATTTTTTCTAAACGCGATTCAATCTAAATATCACTAGCTGAAATATATATTACCTGACTCGGCACTGATAACAATAATATGAACGAAAAACAATAATTAGAAAATGTGACTTTCAAATTAAAATGAGAATTAAAGGCCGGGTGATCCTCATCACATGGAAAGTGGAGCGAAGATTTGACCGTGCTGACTGCAGGCGCCGCGCGGCACGTGCATCGGCGCGTCCCCCAAACTAGCCACGCCTTCTCCCTTCTTATTCGTTGGTGTTGTGCTCTAGACCCGCCCTATCCAATTTAGTCGTACTAACATTCGCAGTTGCATATGTCTATTATCTATCGTCATACGCTGCTATTGGCCAATTAAAGACGCCTTTATTCACCTGCCGCCCAGTTACCGTACGGTAAACTGTGATTGGATCAATATCCACTACGTCATTTTTAAACTTCCGGGTTCGTAACGTTGCAAAACAGATTTGGAGAGAGGTGCTAGAAGCAGCGTGAAGCCACTGTGGAAACACTAGGCAACACACCTTTTGAAAAAGTAAGTATTTTAAAAATTAATTAGTTGCAGTTTCGATCTCTCAATTAGCTACTATGTATGAAGAATTTTGTGAAGAATAAACCCTTTTTCTCGCTGTAGGGATGCAGATTTCCCTAGACGCTTGCGCGATGCAGCTGCTAACGTTATACAATATGGTTTATCTAAACAATGTATACAATATATCATTCAAGTTCACTTTAACGTGTGGGTGCCTTAGGTTTACTTAATCAGGAATTTTATAGATTACAAAAGTGGTGAAATATTTTTTTAGGAGGATCTAGTCTGCAAAAAAGACAGCCGGTCATATACAAGGTTAAACCATCGAGAAGGGCTGCAAAACAAAAACATGCCTGTAATATGTGTATTTTAGGAATCATTAAAGTAACTGTGATTCCCTCTTTTATTTATTAATGTTTCCTTAAAAATTCGCATAGACATGTGGTCACTTTTGAAGTGGTTACGTGGATTAATGTAAGGGTATAGTACAGGCGTGCGTCAGCGCATGCGCCTTGCTGTGTCGGGTCACCCCCCCCCCCCCCCCCCCCCCCCCTTCCCCCACTCCTTCCTCCCCTCTCCT
>CAAKHD010001259.1:2342-15638 GCA_901007705.1 Fistularia tabacaria | reverse complement strand
GGTGGGGCTTCCCCGCGGGGGGGCCGGCGTGCGGGTGGGAACGCCCCCCCCCCCCCCCTCTCTCTGTCTCTCCTTCTCCTCTTCCTCCACCTCTTGTGGAAAACATCAATGGGGAGAGTGGATTTGCATGCCCGTCCTCCTGTGCCAATGGGCGCACTGGGAAGGCTGGCTCTGCGGGTGGAGCCGCAGGAAACGCCACAGTAAAGCGCACAGTCAACAACCAAAGCATCCGAATTTTTTTATTTTATTACTACACACATCCCGGGGAGAAGACCGACACATTTTTTTTCTTTTTTTTTTGTTTGTTTTGTTTTGGTTTTTCTTTGCACGAGTGAGATTGTTAAACCCTCGTTATATATATTTATATGTATGTGTGTGTACGTGTGGGCACCGTGCGGAGCTGCTCCACATCGCTTCCACGCATCGCTTCCGCAGCGCGGAGGAAGATTCGGAGGCGAACATAGAAAGAAATTATAGATTATTCTTCCGTTTTTTTTTTTTTCCAATAAAATCTCCCATCGTCCGGGGTCCTGGATCGCCGCAGCGGAGGTGCGGGGAGCCGATCATCCGCCGTTCTCTTGGGTGAGTTGACTCCATCTCCGTCCGATCCGGCATCCCATCATGACTTCCAGGCGATTTGTCATTTCCTAATAATGAACCGACCCCCTCCACACGCACACGCACACAGACACACCGGGCTTGAAGACGTGCACGTTTATAATCCGGGGAGTTACCGGCTGCGGGTCTGGTCGTCGGGGCCCCGCATGTGAGTGAAATGAATGAAACGAGGCAGTGATGTCATAGAAAATATGTATGTATATGTTTTTGAAATCTAACTTATCATTTACCTTGCACCCCATGTGATTATTTCATCACCAGCCTTCGTTGTCCGGTACGGAGATTTACGTCGTAACCGGCGAGGAAAACCATACACTGCGTTAAGTACTATGTAATTACACGTCTATTACGTTCGGGAGGTTGTAGGTATTTTTTTTCCTCCCACGGAAAACACCGGGTTTCAATACGCGGGAGCAGAAACTCTACCTGTCTCTACCCTTCACTTTCGTTGCACCAAGTCGGGCGAGGTGAGACAACGTGATGTTTCCCTTCGTGCACAATTGCATCATATCCCAAAAAAGGAAAAAAAAGTTCGAGAGAGACATACAAGATATGTGTGTGTGTGTGTGTGTGTGTGTGTGTTTGATGGAAGAACACAAGAGAGTGATATTTGGGGATGGGTCTGCAGCCACACATGGCACATGGCATGCCTCGGTATATAGGCCATGTAACACATGAGGTTCCATTGTCTTTGGAGCTCCATCTGTTCCATGACATGGCATTCCTCAGACAGCCAGTAATGCTGTTAGGGGGTGGTATATCCTGACCCGCTGCCTCTCCGAGAGAGAGAGATAGAGAGAGACCGGGCGCTTTGAGAGAAGTAGGTCCGCAGGGCTCGATCTCGTGGTGATTCAGCCTCCGAGCTGCAGACCACCTGCGTAGACGGCTCCCGTACCAGGCTGCAGGGATGTTGGGCAGGATTAGGGACGGGCCGTGTTTTTTGTCTCGGGTCTAGAGTTGCGGAATCTACTACGAGCCGGTGGGCCACCGTGAGGGGCCCGAAAAGCCCCTGCGGACGGGACCCGGGTGGCGGTTAGGATGGGTCACTGTTTTTCGGGGTGAACGGGAACCAGGTCGTGTCCGTATATCCCGGTTTGTTCAAGACATCTGGTCTCACCCCAGGTTGAAGCTGAACATCGCTGATTTTTCTTAACGTGAAGCCCTTTTGAGGCTACATACATTGAATTGAGTTCATTATTCCTCACTTTAGAAGAGTCGGTTCTGTTTTAAATATTCCTTTACTGGTGACACTTTTATAGCGGTATAAATGTCGCACAGCAAAGCTGTTAATTATTCTAGGTGTGTTGTCGAACGTTCCTTCGGACGGGGTAATTTATCCGACCGTTTTGGTCTCAATTTTGGGAAAAAATTAGATAAATATTTAATCTAAAACCCCGGGCTGGATTTAGCCGGGTTATTATCCCAATTCGGTGTTGGATGTAGACCCTGCCCGATCGGAGTTTTGAGGTTAAGTCAAGGATGGGTTTGGTTTTGAACCTGCGATTAGTTCAAGGTTAGCCGTGGTTTGGCTTCAATCGGCGAGCTTAAATTAAGTCTTGATTCATCACGTAGGCCCCGGGGGGTCGGACTTAAACTTTATCCTGTCCCGGGGGGTTCGATCAAAGCCGGGCTTGATCCAGACGCTCGATAAGTTTCGGTCCGGGATTAGTGTAAAAATGAGGAGCTCGATCACAATCCTTGGCCGAATTTAGAAAGGATATACATATTTTTTTGTCCGCATCCGGTTTTTACATCAGATTAGGACCGGTCTGAACCTCGGGTTTGGTCCGGAGCTCGGCTTAGATTGTTGCTGTTCCCTTCCAGCGGACGGATTCTTTACGTCCGAGCCAGCGCTCCCTCTCCCTTTCCCCTCCCAAGCATTTCCCCTCTGATCGCTGCATCAGGACTCGGCCGCCTTTTGTTTGTCCACGCAACCAGGGGGAGGGGTGGGCTCGGCAGAGGCCACGATACAACGAGGGATCGAAGGTCATCCAGCTGGCCAATCAGGGCGCAGTCTGGCATGGCTGGTAGCAGAGGAGGGCGTTGCCCCCACCCTCCCTCTCCCTCCCCCCCTTTTGTGCTGGACAGGGTGGGTCTGCTAAACAAGCAGCTCCACTTCCAGCCCTCGGCCTCAGCCAGAAGCCACGCTGCGCTCACCTCCTCCTCCCCCGTCGCACCGGCGTCTGGACACCTCGGGGGTCTTCAGGTCAGGACCTGAAACTGCGCGCGTCCGCACGACGTCAGACGCCGTTTCGGTCTCACAGATCGCGGGCCACAAAAGTTTTGACGGGAGCCACGGAAAGCGACGCAGCCGGACGCGTCGCGACCGTCATGAAAGCAGTAAATGACAATCGTTTTGGGTGTCATAGGAGAAGAGGTGATGGACAAGCTGCCAGGCAGGAAGTAGTTCGAAGGTGCATTAGGACAGAGAACATGAGATGCAGAGATACCTAAGCTCTCCAGCGCTGTGATCATGCAAGTTTGCAAACAGAAGCTTGGCTGACATTTATGTCTACGCCGCCCTGTTCCTTACACTCTCTCTCTCTCTCTCTCTCTCTCACACAAACACACACACACACACGTCACCGCCGTCTGAGTGTCTGATGTTCTGAGCGCCGCTATCTGATTTCCGTAAATGCAACCCCTCCTCGCCAGGCGAGGTCTCACCTCGCTTCTCGCGCTAAGTGCCCGCTCGCAGTTTTAATCCGGGCACCGAACCCCCGCGACCGTCGATACCAATTGACAAAAAATCGGCGACATTGGATCCGAACGCTTCCCTCGTGCGACGACCCGACCTGTGATCGACCGTGTGTGTTCCATAGAGGGATGCTGATACTTCGTGTGCGTGCCAACCTCTACCTCAGAGGCGATCAGCGGTTTATTTCCTGGCTTCGGCGGCCCTTTCTCTCTGCAGACAATCAGGAAAGTAGATGACGACTCAGGAAAAAGGACGATCCATCTTTGTCCGATTCCCTAGATGTTGCAGCTCAGAGGATGCACTTCTACTTTCCTTGTCGACCGTCTCCACGTGCTTTATTCTGGAATTACTCAGCACCTGTTCTGGAAGGCCCTTTAACCCTTATTGTAATGCGTCAGGCGTGCGTTGCCAGTTAAATTCTGAAATAATAGCGTTGACCGTGCACCGGGGAGGGAAGCTTAGTGCAATCCCGGTGTAAAATTCATGGCAGAATAGCTGTATTATCATAGGATTATTCATCTCCTCCTCTGCATCGTTGATTATTATACGGGAAGAAAAGTATGGCGGGAGGCATGAGGGGATTTTTGCAATACAAAGCGTGCCGTCACGTACAACAGTACACAGGCTTTACCCGGGATTAAGAAAATAATGATTGCATAATCAGGATTTTGCATTTGAACTGTAGGTAAATTAGCCTCGGAAAGGCCCGTCTGGAATGTAACATGTGCGAAGAATGTGGGTAATCTCGCCGTATTTTGCAGGCGTCCCGTGGATGATGACTTTGTCTCGCGCCCATCGTTTTTTTTTTAAATTTTATCTTTTTAATTCACAGCATGTGACGCGCTTACGAAGCTTGCTCTTGAGTAAAGTAACAGCGCTGGATATGATAGTCGGCTTCTTCGCCCGCACTGTTTCAGAGTGATCCAAAGGGAGGGAGATTGTGAGCGACAGACACGACCAGAGTTAAATCTTCCAGAGCACAGAGGGGCCTATTCAGTGTGCTGCTTGGAGGAGAGAGAGGGAGAGAGAGAGAGCTAGCAGTGAGTGAGTTGGGGGACAACACTTAAAAGGGTTGTATGCGGCTGAATGGCCGGCATGTGTGTCATGTGTGGTGCAGCTCCAAGGGCCTGCCGGAAACAGTCAAAGCGGCCTGGGTGGACGGGGGGACGGCGTGAGAACAGGTGAAAGCAGGACATGCCTCAAACTCTGGGTTGTGGGAGAATTTGTTTTTATTATGCAGGAAATCTGCAAGTCAAAAAAAAATATATATATATGTAAATATATAGATGTATATCAGGATACACGGGGGAGTGTGTCTGCACTCTAAAGTGCTGCACCTGTGTGTGTGTGCGTGTGTGTGGTCATGCACATGTTGCGTGCCCGCAACCGCACGTTTTGACAGGAAACCAAGCTGAACCGGGGAAAGATCGGGGGCTCTATGTTCTAACTCACGGTGTGACAACTTTCTATCTCGAGAATTCAGGACTGCCTCGGCTCTCGACCGAGCTTAAAAGATCTCGCCCATATTGTCATGTTTTCCTTCTTGGCGCGCGATTCGCCCATTGCGTCATGTCGTCTGATAAGTGCCAAAGATTGATTTGAGCCAATTCGACAACGATCTTTCCACCGAACTGCCCCAAGGCTGTTTTTTTTTCTTTTTTCTTAGCCATGAGATTGTCAGACGGAAAGACGGTTCCCTTCTCCAAAGGGGGTCCTCACAACAATGGTAGTATTTTACTATTAATAGACTATGACTAGCGTTCATTTTTTTTTCCCACCCAAATTTCAGAACAAGTATCCACGTCATTAAACCCGGTAATTATTGGGAGCAATGACATCGGCCTGGAAAGCTTCCCATGCAGATGGCGGCCAGCGTCCGTCAGCTCCGTTCCAGTGACCGGGCGTCGAAGAGCTGAAGTGCAAACGCAAAAATAACCGTTCATTCTTAACTTTTCAAGAAAAATGACTTGAAATAGCACTTTGTTCTCTCGTTCGGCTGTTGCCGCGTTTTATTTAGCAAATAAATGTGCTTATTATCCCTGGAATCAGAATTCTATGTCCTAAACTCACCAGATTGTTGAATTTTTTTTGCTATCCGACAGAAAGAGCGACGATACGATCTTTAAAATTGCATCACGGCAGCTCACAGCCTCTATAAAACTCATCAATTATTAATCTATTTTCCGAGGAAATGATGCCGCACTGATGATGATGATGTGTTTGGACCAAGCCCCCCTCTACTTTACAGCGAACGGATAGTGAGCGATAAATCCGCCCCGGAAAGAAAAGCCGTAGTCAGCGTCGCGCCCCGTATTCTGTTGACCGAACCGCCGCTCACCCTTGTAAAAATGTCAGTGATGTCGCTGCGAACGTGCCAAGCGAGGCCTTCGGTTTATAAACCACTCACTCTGTTTACCGGTGCTGTGACTCATCGTTGCCATGGCGAGGAGCCCTGACAGTAACACAGCTGATGGGGAGCACTGACTCCGTGTGACTCCTCATCCTCCCTCAATGCTGCTTGGTGCATCTGCACTCCTTCCTTCCTCGGCCTCTCCCTTTTGTCTTGCCATCGCCGGCCTGTTCGCCTCCTCTCTTCTCATCCCTCGCTTTAGCGTTTATCATACCTGCTGCGGATTTTCCTACTTCTCTCCCCTACTATCTGCTCTCCTCCTCCTCAGCGAAGGCCAGCTGTGCACCAGATGTGCCGTGTCCTCCCAGCTGTTGCCGTCATGAGAAAGACAATTATGAGCTTCAATGAACCCCACCACATTACAAAACAAAGTACAGTAGAACCTCGGCTCATGAATTTAATTCGTACTATCTCCGTTCGCAAACCGAATCCATTTTCCCCATTGAAATCAATGTAAGTCCCACTGATCCATTCTCCATTCAAGGATTCAAGACTTTTATTGTTGTTACACAGAGTGCAACAAAATTTTGGGATAGCAGCTCTCAGTTTCAGTGAAATCAATAACAGACCAAAAAAAAGCAACCTTAAAAGGCAGGACACAATACAACAATAGCTGGGTAAGAGATATGAGACAGAAAAAGATATAAGACAATAAATATAAAATGACATCTAGAAGAATGAATAGATAAATCTGTGGAAAGAAAAAAGTTTGAAAAAAGTTAAAAAGTGAAAAATCGAGAAAAAAAAACAAAAAAAACAAAAAAACCAGTAAATATGTAGGTGTGAGCCCCCCAAAAATATACTGTACTCTTTCAAAACTTTTTTATGGGTTTACTTGTTTAAGTGAACCCATAGTTAAGCTAACCTAAATTATGACTGTTCATTACTTCTGGTGTTCTCTCTCTCCTTGCCAGCGCTTGTACTTCTTCACCAAATCAGCATAAGTAAAGCTTTCTTGCATGACACCCTCGCTAACGCTACTTCCTGCAAGCCGCCTTTCATTAATCTAAACTAACAATCATTTTTCTACTTCTTCTAAGATTTGAGACTTTTGCTTCGTTCACATGGTCACCCCTTCAGACACATCAGCCGTCCTCAGCGCATCTTTGTTCTACCGGGTTGTTACTAATTGTTGACCATGAGCCGTATCATAGTGCCTAGCGAAATCAGTAACACGAGCACCGCTCTTGCGTTAAGCTATTATTTCCTTCTTCAGATCGACTGCAATTCTTAACTTCTTCTTAATACCAGTATTTAATCTTTTTGGGAGCCGTTATGAAGGCTAACGTGCCGAAAAAAAACACAAAAAAGGGTTCTAACAGGAGAACGCAACGGTGAACGATGTAAACAATGCAGAGTACCAAGCACGACTGCCGATTCGCTACAACGTGGAATGCCTGTGAGTATGTTCGTTTATGTATTTGTGTACCGATGTGTTCGCAGCTCGATTCAAAATTTGATCGAAACCTCTGTTCATAGGCCGACTTGGGGCGTTCATAAACTGAGGTTCTAATGAGTATCAGTAGTTCCGCTCACTACAGAAAGGAAGGGACGATGAGGAAAGCAAATCTGTTGCGGGAGTTGGATTTGGGGTGGGGGGTGGGGGGGGGGGTGTTTACCTGAGTTAATCTACGAAAGCCTGAATGTGCTATACCAATGATAGCAACGCTAGAGCCGGGCCAAACATCTGCCCTTTTTCAAATGTTAAGAAATGAAGCGCTCTGGCGGACATCGCGTTCGTATCACAGCTAATTTGTCCTCTGACATTGAGACCCTAAAATGTAGCACTTAAGTAGGTAAACAGAGCCTTCCGGCCCGTGCGGTGATGACGGAGAGGAAAAAATGGCGTAGCCCCTGCGAGAAAGTACGTAATCCGAATGTCAACATTCGGGACTGACCGTAAGATCACAATTGTCTGAACAGAATAAGTCTCCTGAAGCCCTGATCTCCCATCCTGTAAGGACACAGTTTGAAAAAATGAAAAAGAAACGTTGAATTTGAACTGAAAAGTCTTCTTTCTGAGGCGGCAACGAAAAAGCTCCCGGGTCAGTTCCGACAGGGGGCCTCTCTGTGTGGAGTTTCTATGTTCTCCCTGTCTGCATGGGTTTCCGCTCATGGACCAAAAATATGCAGCAGGTTCATAGGAGACCGTACATTGCCCAGATACGGGAATGAGATGGTGAATGGTTGTTTGTTGCTATATGTGGCCCTGTGATTGGCTGGTGACCGGTTCAGGGTAAACCCTGCCTCTTGCCCAATAACAGGATAGGACAGGATAGGTTCCTGCGACTCTGAGTGCAGGAGTTGTGTAGATAGTGAATGAATGAACTTACATTTTGTGCACTTTTCTATTGATGATTTTATATTCAAAGTGACTGTCAAATGTTTTTACTTTTAATTTTGAGGAAATCCAAAGGCAAACAAGCGTCCTGCGCGTAGATTATCTTGTGAAATATGTCGAATAGAAACCTGGGAAGTGCCTTACGGTTATGGTCTTCTTCGTCCTCCCTCATCCCCGTCACCTCATTGGATCGCCCTAAGTGAAAAAACTGCCGCAAACTAAAAACTGAAAATAGGAAGGAAATTTTAGAAGTTTCATCTGGATCGTTAAGTATAAAGTAGTAATCTGAGCTGCTTTAGATCAGTCTTTTCTGAGTCTTGGGGTTACGACAATATTCAACGATATATCTATGTTTTTATTGATATTATCGTCAATCTAAGTCTTTCAGTATTTACGGTGACGTAAAACACAATCAACAACCAATAGATGAGCTCGAACAAAAACCGTAAACCAGAAATCTGGTAGATAAACAATCATCAGAGCAGTATTGGCAGCAGAGACGGTATTTGTTGGTGGTATGGATGAACGGGAACGGCGAAGGACGTCCCGATCAATATGGACCGTCCAGAAAGAGGAGCAGATGGTGGAGCTGTGGGCGTAACAGCCCAGCTTGTATGATGTCAACTATCCAACGTATCACGACTGAGTGGAGAGGGAAAAGTGATGGACTGAAATAGCAGACGCTCCGCAGATATCCGCTGACAACATCGCATGGTCGGAAAAAAAAAAATTGCCGATAGAATCTAGTTGTAGTCTTGTAAATTGTGACCCTCTAGGATTCACTCTTTGTAAAATCTCAGACTGAGACTAGGCTGCCAACAAAAACTCTTTAGATGTGAGCAGCTGTAAGATGGATGGTGGTTTACCACAAATCTTTTCAAAGTCTTCTGATGTATGGGTAGCTTTAGGAGGAAAAAAAAGAAAAAGAAGGCGGTGTCTCCTCAGAGGGATCCCCCTCCCAGGATGGATGCAAGTACAGAGATACAACGTAAAGAGCACGGCAAGGGCGCTGTGGCTTCGGATGTCACCCCGCGGGCCCCCAAGGCACGCCCCCATCCCTCTGCTAAAGAGACACAGTCGCTGAAAGAGCTTCTAACTGGATTATCTGCGGCAAAAGCTGATTCGAAAAGAAAACATTGTGACATTTTTTATTTTTTATTTTTTTCAAGGAGAGTAAACCTGTAAGTGTTCAAGGGATTTAAATGGGATTTCACAGCAGATGGATGAAGGTGGTGGCGCCCAAAGAAGGGAGATGATGATGGTGTTAGCATTTGGAGCCGATCTTTCCCGACATGATCTCCGGGGGCATACGAGGCAAATGCTTTGTGAATAGGCCAATAGAAAGCGTCCCCTGCATTGATCATGGATCGACTTTTCCATAGTCAGTCTCATCTTTATTATCGTTAATAAGCCGTTTCTTTTCCCTTTCTATAATTTCCTCTCGTCTCTCCTTTCCACTGCGAAGACCGGTTTCTTCATGTATCTCCCTCTGCCCCCTCTTTCTCCGGCCGTCTCTCAGTCAGGGGGGAAGTGGTGAGGAACAGACCCTCCTTTGTCCGTCTCCACTGTAGGAAGACGAGTAGACGTCCTCCCAGAAAAAAAAAAGCCCAGTCTTAAGGACTCCCAAGTCGCTCAGCGAGCCGGCCGACCAGGGAGAGAGAGAGGCTCTAAATCAACCGGCCACTTGGGCAAGAGAGTCGGAGTGGACACTCCGGGCCGACCACTGGAGTGGACGGAGAAAAAAACAACCAGAAAAACCTCTGCTATTGGAGAGGGGAGGGAAGCAGAAACGATCAGATTCTTACCTTTCAAATCCATCGGATGGGGAAAAGGTAAATTTTTTGAGTGAACTTCAAAGCGGTGACTTTGCAGAAAAGATTTTTTTTTTTTTCAGCTGGGTTTTCGGACCATGTTCACTGAGAAGAGCAACGCCTCCGGTTCTTTGTGGGCAAAGATGAAAAAGCCCAGCAGCCTGTAAAAACTGAAGCTTTTATTTTGCTTGGCTTGGACCAACTGGAAGCAGCTTGTTTGTGTTTTTTATTTTTTCTCTGTAATCATAAAAATTGTCCTCCCGCTCCCAGTAAAGCTCTCTGAATCGTATCATATCTTGTACAAACCGTCTAGTAAACAATCAGCGGTTTGACCGCGTGTGACGGATGCAATCAACGGGTTGAAACCCCCCTGCCGTGAAAAGAGGAAAAAAAAAAACACATCAGCCTCGCTCACTCCCTCCCACCGATTCCTCGTCCACGGCCCTTCCTGTTTTTGCATGTTCTAAATGGCCTATGAATAAAAGGCGGCATTTCGCTTCCGATTGAACTTCCTGTACTTGTCGGGAAAAGAGCATCAACCCAGACTTATGGTTCAGTTCCGTTTGGGAGAAACTTAGAAAGAGGTCGGGCTTAACCCAAATGTGTTTTTCCCTGATTATTCTGGATTAAAGATGTAATTTCAGTGAGAAATTTTCAGATATACTGCCCGTAAAGCATCTATAATACAATAGAATAGAATAGAATAGAATAGGGCGGCACGGTGGCGCAGAGGTTGGCTTCCGAAGGTCCCTGGTTTGATTCCCACCAGAGGCCTTTCTGTGTGTGTTTGCATGCTCTCCTCCAGGATGTCCGTTTTTCTCCCACAGTCCAAAGAAAATGTCAGTTGACAAAGGAGCGAATGGTTTTATGTCTCTATAGGACAAACGAGGGAATGGTTGTTTGTCTCTACATGATATATGAATGAGTGAATGGCTGTCGATGAAGGTTAGAATATAATAGAATTCGATATAGATAGGGACGATACAGTTGAACATAGTTTCAAAGAAAGTAGCTGACGTGCTGTACACAGAGTTTATGCACTCACCGGGTATTCTAAATACTTGAATTCAATTAAAAAAGAAAGGCGAGAATTAGATATATTATTAAATTAATATGTATAACACAGTCCTGAGTTTTGGTTGATTGTAGGCATTGTAATGACACTGAACTGAAGATATCTGCCTCAGTGGAAAACCCCCAAATCTGAATCTCCGTCCTTAAAAAACACACGTGACGTCTTGAAATTATGATTCCGTGAGGAGCACGAAACATTTGTTGTGCAGCTTTCTGTAATTAAACCAAGTTTTTTTTTTTTTTTTTCCTGGAATGTCAGTTTGAGAGTAATAGAGACTGAAAAGCCGTAATGGAAAGTTCCTCAAGGATGACATCCAGGCGCTAGGTTTCAGTCGTATTCATGTAAGCTACGAAGAATTACTGGAGAACTTCTTCTGCGGTGGCGTTTGACGCAAATCGCACCATTTAACTCAGTTAAAGGGAAGAGAGGGTCTATTGTTGGATGGTTTGAGATCCTCCTCTAGCATCGCCTCACCTCCGGGCCCCTTCGGGAGGAGACTGTGAAGCGTTGCGTCTTGGGCGTGACTGCGTGAAATATCCAACGACGTGGGGCTGATTTGGATTCTAACGGTTCCAGATTCCAGAGCTTTGACGGGCCTTCAATGATCAATGAAATCCCTGAAAAGGAATATAGGCCGAGATCCCAGAGGCCGGGCCCCGCCTCGGCGATGCCAAGGAGACGATGGAGGGGACGCACGGCAATGAGAACACGGTGACGTGATTAGCGGAGCATGACGACCTTCATCTCGCAGCCGCCGCCGTGCACGCGTTTCTCCCGTTCTCCCCCGTCCCTCCCATGGGCCGCCACCGCTTGCAGAGGGGGAACAATTTTAAGGCCGTGCAACGGGTCCGACTCAGTCGCATCCAGGATCGTCCAGTTCACCAGATGGCTTTTTGCTTCACAAGAGTGGGGAGAACAGAACACAGTCCCCGCTCTGCATGTGTGTGTCTGTGTGTGTGTGTGTGTGTGTCTCTGCGTTTGTGTACATGCCTGCTGCTCACTGGGCTCCACATGGGAAATGTGCTGTTGCTCTTGAACTGCATTCCGAGGAGTCAAAGGAAAATCTCAACCTTTTTCAACCCCCCCCCCCCCTCCCCCCCCCACCGTCTTCTCGGCTGTGGGTCCCCTTTGAAGCTTCTTCTCTTGTCTCACATGTACGTACACACATTTCATGTATACATCCACAAACACACACACACACACACACATACACACTTTAACACAGCCGTTTACTCCCTCACGTGGATTTTATTTACATCCCGATCGAGCTACGTGTGACACGGGGTGCTCGGCCAGGCCGCATCTTCAGCGGTGATGACTCGGCAGCAAGGCGCCCAGCCTTCGGAGGGCCATCCGACAGACAATGACAACATCCATAAATCTGGAGCCGCTTATGAGCCGTTTTGTTCCGGTAAACAACTTTTTTTTTTTTAATTTTTTTTTTTTTTTACAAAAACATAAATCCATACGCTCCGTATTCCTCTGCGAAAATGCCCCTGGTGCACATCCGCACTTTCTAAAGCTCGCTCTTCCTACTTAAAACAAATCCTCTAATCTTTGCCATTGCCCGAGGTCTTCGCTTTAGAAAACACGGTTCGAGACATTTAGCTTTGGTGTGGGCTCCTGCGTCCCATCTGGACTGGTGAATTTTTTATTTTTTTTTTACATCATGACAAAGGATAATATTTTTATTGAACTGCAGAAGTTAATTCGTCTCTCATTAAGCTGTAAAATGAATCTCTGAACGCGAATACGCTTTATAAAGTTATTAAAATATAATCAAATGAAGTCAATGAGATGTTATATTAAAAGTGTCTGTTTCTCGAGGCGAGGCGAATGAACGAGTGATATTATTAAGGAAATTAAACGAGTAAAGGGTCAGCCTGTAATCAGTTTTTCTAGCGTTTTGCAGTCACAAGGCGCGGCGGTGCTCATTTGTCTTTCTGGCAACCTGATGAATTTCGTCCCGTAGTCACTCGGCTTCCTCGCGAGGGAAACATTTCATCCTTTTTGCGAATAAAAATTTCACTGACCTCTTTGGATTGTCGCTGACTGTGTGTGTGTGTGTGCGTGTGTTTGTGCATGTCAGGTAGCATACCTGCTTCGGCCAAAACAGCTCCCCTGTTTCACCTTAAAATATGGCTGGGAACTTCTTAAAAGGAGAAGCCAATCTGTGAAGTTGCGTGCCTTAAAAGGAGTTTACCGAGCTCACGGCTGATAAAACTCTCACCAGTGGTGCGTCCCCCCCACACCCCCACCCCCCCCCCCCCCCCCCACACCCCCCCCCCCCCCCCCCCCCCCCCCCCCCCCCCCCCCCCATCTTCCCTCCTCCTCTTCCCCTCC
>CAAKHD010001256.1:14140-66024 GCA_901007705.1 Fistularia tabacaria | reverse complement strand
GGAGTACAAGTGAAAAAAAAAAAAAAAAAAAACGATTTCAAAAAAGAAGATGATGGCACGAGAAATGAGTGAAACTCAAATGTGAATTATTTGACGACATCTTTCCGGTAAAAAAGAAAGTTTAAGGAAAAAATAATCAAATCAATCAATATAGAAATGGGTCGAGCTTTTTATATTTTACCACTGAGTCCGTTTGTATTTTTTTTGTCCTGCATCGATTTTTTCTTTATGATCATTTCAGCCTGCTGAAAAAAAAAATGTTTTTTTTAATGAATTATTACTGTTATTTTTATTGTGTTTCGATATATCAAATGTAATGTATTACAAGGCCTGGTTTGACGAAGACTTGGGTTCCCCCGAAGACTTTTCTAAATGAGCATTTGACCCGCCGGATCGGTGAAATCAAAGAAAAAAAACATCTAGATCTCCGTTTTCGCGAGACTTCTAGGTATTTCCGAATAAATGATCCGATGCTTTCGACCACGGCAATCGGATTTTTACCTGAACCGTCCCCGGGCCCTTTGTGTACGTTTGCCGAACACGCGGGTGCTCCAGTTTGAGGCGAATATGGATGAGACAAAATGAGATGCATAAATAAGCTACAGAGCAGGATAATAAGATGCATAATTGGTTTAGATTTTCTGCCCATTAACAAAGGCCTCCCCCTCTGTCTTACTCACCGATATCCAACGCTGCCCTCGTCTTTTTCATGCCGAACGAGTGTTCCTCTTCAGATCTCCCCCGTTTACAGCTGTGTGGCAACTACGGCTACTTGCTATATGGACGATAGAAAATCCCCAAGTGATGAGGAACAATACGGAAAGGAGGATTCGATGATTTGAAGGGGAGTGGGGGGTGTTGAATCACTAAAAGGATACCGTTTCAGCCCAGAGGAAAATCGACAATCTAGACAAATGCGGTATTTCGAGGTGTCACGTGGCTGCGACATCCTGGAGGCTGTACGGTGAGCTTGTACGTCTCTCCACCCAGGTTTGGGTGGATGCCGCTGCTCAGATATTCTTCTCCCTGGGCCCTGGTTTTGGGGTCCTCCTGGCGCTGTCCAGTTATAACCCGTTCACCAACAACTGCTATCGGTAAGAAAGAACAAACAAATAAAGTTGAACACGACACCCGTACGACCGATCCCTGTGATATTGAAGGGTTTATATGGTATTTATTTAAAATGCAAACTCTTTAGTGACAAATTTACGGCAGTGACCGTGAGAAATGTCAAATTTAGCCCGATGTGTGCAATTTTTTTTTTTTTTTGCTTTTTCCGCCTCCATAGCGACGCAATTGTCACAAGCTTGGTGAACTGTCTGACCAGCTTCGTGTCAGGGTTCGTAATCTTCGCCGTGCTTGGTTACATGGCGGAAATGAGGAAAGTGAAGGTGGAGGACGTGGCCAGGGATAAAGGTCAGCAAACTAATTTCCTACATTTCCCACTTTGACAACAAACCCGCAGAACAGTAATCACACCGTCTTGGGGATGTTTGTTGTTTTCGTTCCCCCTCAGGACCAAGTTTGCTCTTCATCACGTACCCAGAGGCCATCGCCAACATGATGGGCTCGACCTTTTTCGCCATCATATTTTTTGTGATGATGATCACCCTGGGACTGGACAGCACGGTACGAGCCGGTAATATCGCCGCAGGAAGGAATATTTCAAATGCATCAAGCAAAGCGTCTCTTTACGCGGGTTTCAGTTTGGCGGGCTGGAGGCGATCATCACAGCCGTGTTGGACGAATATCCGGACCACTTCTCTCACAGACGTGAACTTTTTGTCCTGGTCTTGGTGATCGTGTGCTTTTTGGGCTCCCTGAGCACACTCACAAATGTAAGATTTCCTTTTTTTTGTTTTTTTTAATGCGAATAAAAAAATAAATAGGGCAAAATTCACCACAGAAATTGATGGCAGTTGATTGACAGGGCGGCGCCTATGTGGTGAAGCTACTGGAGGAATTCGGGGTCGGGTGCTCCATCATCGCCGTGGGTTTCCTGGAAGCCATCGCTGTTTCCTGGTTCTATGGTAAATTAATAAAAACGCTACTGCATCTTTTCTTTTTTCTTTTCAAGCAATTTTTTTTTTCGTTTGAGGGACCGTGACACTGGGTTTGGCTCGGCATTTAAAAACTCAGCTTGGACCATGCCTCGCTTTTGAGAACACTTTTAAGTATGTTCTTCGCGAAGCGGATACAGGAAACGTATCAAACTGCTTTACCGAATTCCCGTGTTTTATTTTAGCGTTAAAAAAATACAGTGATTTTAATTGACTGACTTTCTTGTGACATTTTCAGGCATCAATAGATTTAGCAGCGACGTCCAAGCAATGCTGGGCAAAGCTCCGGGACTATTCTGGAAAGTGTGCTGGGTCGCCATCAGTCCGGCTTTTCTTGCGGTGAGAAATCGACAGACGTGAACGTGCGCTATCCTAATGCACTTTTGATTTTATTTCTTCATTGCATTGGGAATTTCTTTTGATAATATAGTCACCTTACAAAGATGAAACATCTATTAGAGTTAACCCGATATCAGTCAATGTTCTCAGACTCCATGTTTTAAAGTGTAAGATCTTACAAATGCCCCCTACCCAACACACACACACACACACACACACACACACGCACACACACACACCACATCGATTAAACCCTATTCTACATGAAAGGGTTCCGATACTCTAACATTTTGGTAAAAGTCACTCAGCCTCCCTTTGATTCACTTTTAACGCCCTTATCTTTGGTTTGCAGTCGTCTCTCCACCAGCACCTTGACATTTTCACAAATATAGCCATTACCTTTGGAGATTTCTTTTATATGGTACGAGAAATGTTTACGTGGAAATGAAATGCTTTCCATCTGTCCTCAGTATATCATAGTGAGCTCCCTTCTGAAGCCGCAGCCGGTCACGTTGTTTGACTACGAGTACCCGGACTGGAGCATCACAGTGGGATATATCATCGGCCTGTCGTCCTTTATATGGATCCCCATCTACATGGTCTACAAGCTGGTGTGGACCCCTGGATCTCTTAAACAGGTCAGTGAAGGAAAACCTTACCGATATAAAGGGGAAAACGCTTCGCCGGTCACATATACGGCGCAGGGGGTTCGAGCGATCGTCGCTTCCTGGCTCGTCCTAGTGTGTCGAAGCTTTCTCGAGCAAAACGCTGAACCCCAAAGGGCTCCACTGGCGCCGCTACATGGCTGCTAACTGCTCATGGCTCATCCATGATATGAACGCAGAGAGGAATTTCCTGCAAGGGATGAATAAAGTATCATTAAAAAGAAAGAAATATTCCCTCATCTGTTTCTCCTTTTTTCGACCCTTTCAACAGAGGTTGGCGGTGTGTCTGAGACCAGAGAGGACCATACCGGACATCCACACCGAAAACCTCAACATGGCCGCCGTTCCGTAGGCAAGAACATGTGGGATACACAGCCCGTTCGCTGTCAGACGCTCTAAAGGCAAAATGTTAATATTTGTTGACCGATGACTACGATCTCCTCATGCAGGAAGTCGTGTGCTTTCTTTTTTGTTCACACAGCCATTCCTTGTTGTAATTTTACGAGGAACAAAATGTCCGTCACTCGAATCGTCAACGCAGGTTCCCAGCAGCGTTCATTTAGACATTTTCAGTATGTCCAGTCAAAATCTGCTGCCTGTGACTCGACCTGGATCGGATAATCTATTTTGGGCTCCGGATGAGCATCCCGGGACACTGGCCGATGGAGGGATCGGACGAGACAGGGAGCAAACATTTGAAAAAAAATTATCTTGCATGAGGCCCACTTAAGGGCCAAACATTTTCATGAAAATTATCAAATAAATCCCAGATCCAAAAATCACACAAAATCAACAGGAAACGGACAATTCGAAGCTAGAATTACAGGAAAAAAAAATCTAAATTCTTCGCAAAAGGGTAAGAAATTTAGGTTGTCACAGAATAAATCGGCATTTCTGAGAAAATGACTCGGAAATTAAATCAAATCGATGAAATTAAACATTTTTAAGATTATATAATTGACGGCCAGTGGTCTGCCTACTCAATAAGCCAAGGACTATCATTATTCAGTATAGGATTGTTTTAAGGGCACTGGGCCTTCCTCTTTTTTTTGGTTCTATATTTTCAATACTTTGTGAGAGCGGATTAAAATCAGCTCCCTGCAGCAACTGTGGAAGCAGTTTCTTTTCACTGCGAAACTAAAAATAAATAAATAACGGAAGCGTTATCGTGCGTGAGACTACTATGGAGTTTTGTTCCGGCAGCACGCACAAACATCGTGTGCGCGTCAAGTCGAGGAGCGAGAGAGCTTTTCATCTTTTTTTTAAACTAATATTCGTGCCTAGATTGTATCACACACCTTTACATTTTCCTCTTTACTTTGACGAATTTATGATTTATGTCATTTCTATCTGTAATACAGTGTTGTATATGGGTTGATGCCAGCTGCTAGAAATTGTTTCTCCAACAATGTGTTAGTGATGAAGACGAATGAGGCACTCAGACAAAAAAAAAAAAAAAAGATTTTAGGGGATTAGGGATTGGGATTTCACATTTTCCAATGATCTACCATTACTGTTCGAGGACTTTGGATGGAGTGGATCATTTGGCTGAACTCCGGAATGACTGTTTTGCCTTAATTTTGCCTGGTTATTACACCGCATGTACAAAAGGCGTCACGGTTGTGTTGATATTGTGCCTCTCCAAACAATGTGTTGACTCTCCTTTTCAAAGACTGTTAAACATTTTTGCAGATATACGGTGTAATCGTTGTGTGTACTGAGTTATCTAAAAGTGCTTTCTATTTGGCTTGAATTCTGAAAATAATACGATGATCAAGTCGATGATTGCTTTGTGAATGGATTCCTCCTCTGTACTATGAAAATGCAGAAATTAATTACAGTATCAATGAGAAAGCCCTGGTTTTTGCCGTCTGTTCCGACAATACAGTGAAAATACGAATTGGAAATTAATTAAACATATATGCTCTCTTTGCGGTAAAACTCCACTTTCGCCATCACAAGAGACAATAAACGGGTAGAACGCCTGAAAGACTGGTTCTTGTAAATCTCCTCATTGTGATCGACGTGTCCTTGTAACGGATGCTCACCCCAATTAGGTATTTTAATTAACAGGCTTATTTGCAACATCCACAATGCATCATCACAGGAGGGAGTTGTCTGAAATACATCAATCACACACATGCGTGCGCTTGCACGCACGCAGACACACATGCACACACATAAACACACACACACACACACCGGCATGGATAGGATTTGCTCAAAAATCACGCGAGGTCTATCATCCACATTGGCTATATGTATGCCTTCGCCTTTACACTCACTTACACATGTATACACACCTCTTTTTATAAACAGACACAAACATTTACAAGCCTCCTCAGATTCACTCCACTGGGTAGAATCTGGCCTTATCACGTCGAGGGGGCAACAGGTAAGAATGTTTGCAAGAGTAAAACGTGGTTTGGAACAGAAGATTTTCCATGGCCCTGCAGGCTGACGAACACGTTGATCAAAGCTCTTTTTGTGTCAGTGACTGCCATTGAAGCAGACGACGGGAAAGCAAAGGAGACATAAAAGAGACGGCGTTAAATAGACGGTTTCCCCGCCACCCGGCGGCTTGGGAGCATATTAGGGAAAAGATTTACTACATGCTGTTGTCTGAATGAATGAGCTTCAGTGCATTTGGATGTCGAGGAAGTACAAATTCTAGTTGCTTTAATCTCAGCTGGATTAAAAATGAATATATGGCGTCAGGCGCTGGAGTTCATGCATTCTGGCGTTTGCAAATGTTATGCTCCACGCCCCTCAGCGAACTGATTGTGAATGTTCAGGTCCATGAGAATTAATTTTTATTTCACATATGCATGTAGCTGTCACTCTTCCTCATGGAGACTTATTTCACCGCGGAATAAAATAAAGCAATTACAAAAGATCATGCCATGACATTAAGAACATAAACCGTTGCTTAGAAGTTGTCTCTAGCTATCGAGAAAGGGAAGTGGAAGGTAATCACAAATTTAGATTGATGTTAATCATTTTAAACATCACAAAAGACCAAAGTCCAAATAAGCATTTAAATACACCCCATAACAGTCAGGTAAAGGTGTTGTTAGGACTTTCAATGTTGAAGTTTAAGTGTGCTATTATGTTCTTTATAATTATGAATTTCTTGTCATTTTTTTTCTGTTCCAGTCAAAAAGAAACGTTACATATCTGCCAGGATATTTGTTTTTGTTAATATTGATTTTTTCTTTGTGTACTTCCTTTACTATTTACATTTATGTACTTTACTTTTAAGTATTCAACATTTTTTACTAATATTGATATCCTCTATTCCTGTATGGGGAAACATGAAGACAATATTTGTATGTGCTGTGTCCGTAATGGGTCTCAAAACTTGTGTATGTGTGCACATACACATGCATGCATATGCATGTGTATATATAGCCACATATTTACAAGATATGTATGCACACCTATGTCACATGTACAATGTACATCGCGTGTGCTGCGTGCTCCTGTGAACGTGTGTGTTATTTTAAAAAACATGTCTTGTTCTCTGCAGAGGCAACTTGTGTATGTGTGTACACGCACATAGACGCATACTGAATATATGAGTGTGTATACACACAAAATCACATATATAAGACACATGTCATATGTTCATATCATGTGTGTGTGTTGTGTGTGTGTGCTCGTGTATGTGGATGTCTGTGTGCATTTAAAATATGCATTGTTCCAACAAAGGGCCCCACGTTTACGTGTACACACACATACGTACATGTGTATACACACACACACGCATAGTTCCAACAAATACATAACACACATATCATATGTACATATCGTGTGTGTGTGTGTGTGTGTGTGTGTGTGTGTGTGTGTGTGTGTGTGTGTGTGTGTGTGTGTGTGTGTGTGTTACTTTTAAAAACATGCCTTGATCTGCAGAGGCCGCCTGTTTATGTGTGTTCATACACATACATACAGACTGCATAAATATATGTGTGTATACACACATAATCACATACAAAACACACATGTCATATGTACAATGTACATCACGTGTGTTGCATGCTCATGTGCGCGTGTGTCTTTTAAATTTTTTTTTTATTTTTAAAAACATGCCTTGTTCTCTACAGTGGCAACTTGTATACACACACATTCATATATAACACACATGCCATATGTACATATTATGTGTGTGTGTGTGTGTGCGCGCTTTTAAAACATCCACTGTTCTCTGCAAAGGGCAAAACGTGTAGGTGTGTACATACACCCATATATATATATATGTGTGTGTGTGTTCGTGATTCTTCATATAGACACACACATATGTACTCTTATATGTCATATTATGTGAGTGACTGTGTGAGTGTGCATACATACTGTTTAAAAAACCTAAACTAATTAATTCATTCCTCTTGAAACTTTTCAATTCGATAAATGTGTCCGTCATGAAAACGAACACAAACAGCTGACCTGGGCGTTGAACTGACACAACACGGAGTCGCGCTGAGATGACGCCAGGCCCCCTCGTACCTGCAGTCACAGAACCAAACTACAAGAAACACAGAATCATGTTTTCAGTAAAAGTGTGCTTTCTCATCGTGCCGTTTAAATAATTCACCGTCCATTCATCTTCTCCGATCTCATTTAATTACCCTCAAATAACCTTTCAAACCAGGAAATTTATCTCCACGCTGTAACACCATGTTTCCTCGTGATGAATTTGTCGAGAGAGCATCCCCGCCTTGATTCGGAAAACATGAGTGACATTTCTTATCGCTCATTAAGCTCATTTGCGACGAAATTAAGCGCTTTAAGTGTTAGTAATGTTGTGCACACACAAGTTCTATACAGGATGAAGGTAAAGGCCATATGCATCATTCATGTGGGGTAATTATATAAGGATATAACCTCAAGGAGCTTGACCTTTCGCTCAATTCTTCATTGCTCTTTGACATTTCAGAAATGAGAAACGGGATGGAGGCCTCACACTTGTTTGATGGTTACCACCAGCGAGAGAAGGGATTTCATAGCCTCCGTGGCTCCAAAGCCGACGTACCTGCCAACATCCGTCAGGATCCCGGTGCTGTCATCGCAGAGATCCACCAGAACCCCGTGAAAGTCAACCAGGAGGGGACAGACGAGCTCTACATCACCAGCGTCGGATTTGAATGCTCCTCATATCTGCTAAATTATTGATTGCATTTAAAATAAAACTGTAAGATATTTCTTTGTCGCATTACATATATTGTTTTGTGAAACGTAGCCAAATGTTGCCTGTAAATATTGATGCATCTAAAGCTGAACAGTTAATTTGGTACTTTCAAGTATGTTTTTTTAAAAGTATTAAAAAAATAAATAAATCTGACAACTGATATCTAATTGTCTCGTTTTCTGTGAAAACATTCAGGAACGACAGTCGATGCTGAGTCAATCTTCAGCTGGCAGACTCCCAGGGCACCTGCAATGGGGTCGGATAAGAATCTTATGCAAAAAGTGTTTGCATGTTTAGACCATGCATTAAAAGCAACAGATTAATTTCTAACAGTATTATAATCCTTTTTTTAATTTGTATTTTTTAAATTATTTTTTAATTATTCATGAATTATGAATGAACAAGTCAGCATTTTTACATTTTGTGTTTTTACCATCAACCATGTGTCCATTTGTTCACAATATCCTTATATATCAATTTATATATTCATAGATGCATATATATTTTTTTATAAAGAATATTTATATATGGGGGAGACAATATCTATGTTTACGTAAGGAAAACTATATTTATAATATAAGTTATTATATATAAGGGTTTTTTTTGGTGATGTCAAACCAAAAAATTCCAGTGATGGAAAACAACGGTGTTAGGACCCAGTCCGTGCACCGGAAGCGCTACGTCGCCCTCTTCCTCTCCCAAAAAAAAAAAATCCCCTCATCATCACTTCTCCTCCGGTCCTCCGCCGAGATGCTGCGGCTCGTCGCGGCCGCATCTTTGCTCGCGTCGGGCGGCGCGCAGACGGACGCGCACCTAGGCCAGAGGGCCTACGAGGCGCTGCAGAAGCAGGATCTAGGTAGGAGCCGGCGTGCATGAACGTGCATGAGCCGTCACAGAAATGAACTCTGTGTGTGTATGCGTGTGTGTAGTCACGTTGGGAAGCGTCCTCGGCGTCCTCCTGCTGCTGATGATCTTCATGGCTGTGTGCGTCTACAAACCGCTGCCTCGCCGCTGAGGCCCCCGAGGGGACCGCGGGTCCCACATCAGCCCCACCCCTGCGCCCTGTCGCGGCCGGGACAGGTGTCCGTGCAGGCCGCTCGCCTGCCTTCTTTCTCCGGAGACCTGCAAAAGAAGCGAATCTCGCCACTTATCTGTGGAAATGTCCCGCATATATTGTGATTTGCTGTGACACACTCCTCTTTGCAACATCTCACCGTGAACAACCCAAAAGTTTGAAATGACCGACACCACAATTCAGAGTGTCTCTTGAAAAGGTACTGCATTTTAAAATAAGATAATATAGTTCTTTATTGATCCCCATAGGGGAAATTCGTGTGCTGCAGCAGCGCAACAATATCAATATCAAAAAACAAAACAAAATTTAAAAAAAAAGTTAGAAAAGAAAGAATATGTACATGTGCAAACATATATATAGACACATATATACATACACATATATCACCATACATACATTACAATGCTTGTTAAAGAAATACAATGTTGAGTGAGTGTATATTTTTACAGCACTGGAGTGAATGTGCCTAATTACTGTGCCAATAATGACTGATATTGTGTATGGAATCCTTTATGTATTTATTGTTTGAGTTATTCGGCAAATACAAGTAAAATCTCTTATTCTATGTTTGTAGTTGGTTCACTGGGCAGTTTCTTGTTGTTGTAATAAACATGGGAAATTACACCTAGAAATATAAATTGCAGAAAGAGAATGCCGTTCGATATGTGTTTAAAGTGGAATTCTGGAAACACGCACATCCCTTAGGGATGGGTGCTGGATCAAAAATATTGACTGAATAACAGTTTGAAACAAAAATCTGCACACCAAGAGTGCTCCAAAGAATGAAAACAATTTATTTTACAGAGAGTACAGATTATTTTTTTCTTTTAATCGCATGATGTTTCGTTCAAATATGTCATGCCTATCAAAATATGTTATCTAACATATTTTGATAAGCATCTGAGGAAGAACATTTTTGTTCAAAACATAACATGGATTTTTTTGTTTCAAACTGTTCTAAAGTGGATTCTGCCCTCAAAGTATTAGAAAACCTGATTAAAAAAAAGGGGAAACAACTGCAAAGCAAGATGAATAGGAGGAAGAGTACATATATTAGGATCGGCAAGGATAAGGAGATGTGAAAAGGACGAGTCCTGAACAAAGACCACCTGAGAGGGAAGTTTTCCGCAGGCCTGGGCAGGAGACAGAAGCAAGCCAGGACTACGGGAAAGAACGGTGCAGTGTTGGAACCTGGAGCCAAAGACGTGAACAATTCTAACAGAAACAAACCCGGAAGTTGTGATGGCAAAGAACCTGAAAGGGGCCCCTGTGGGTCTCAGCCAGGAGATATGGTAAACTTCACGGTGGCAACCACTGAGCCCAATACTGAGAGGAACAAGGCCTGGATCTAACACTGGTAGTGCGTTCTCAACTCCATGCGTAAATTTCATACTGAGTGCATGGATTTTTGTGACCCTGCAATAAAGGCTAGTTTTCGCAGTCCGACCAAAACCCAAAATGTGCGCATGAGAATGTACGGGGGGGGGCTCAAAATCCAAGGCAAAACACCAAAAGCTTCTTCTGAAATGTAGATGATGAACCACAGCCATATGCCCTGAAAATTGGAAAAAAAGAGCAGTCAGTAGCCAGAGGAATGCAAAAAAGATGCAGATGAATGAACGGTTAACCAGTTCAATGAAAGTAAAATGGGTGAGGGGGATAGCAGGGGATGCTAACGCAGAATTTGAACGCCAGACTAAAGGATGGAGATGGCCCGGCCACCCACCCCTCCCAAAGAATGAGCCATCTTCTTCAGCCTAGCCGGGGGTTTGGGATGAAAATTTACAGCCTGTCAGAAAAAATAGCGAATGTTCACAGATGTCATGTTGTTGTTGTTGTTGTTGTTGCTGCTGCAATGCTGGAGTGTCTGCAAAGGCTCCGCATGAAGCCTCGGCAAGGCTGCTCGGCTTTTAAGACGAGTAACGGCGGGCAGATGATGAACTCTGGCCCCTTGAGGCTGCCTGTGATGGACCTATTGAAACATCTCGCTTGGTTTCATCCAGCTGCTGTGAGATGGATGAATATTCTCTATTTTCCATGTCTTCTCACAAACACAAGGCGGTGTGAAAGGAAAATTGGAACCATTCGTTCACCGTATTAAATAACGGATGGCAAACTGATAACACATGAGCCTCATATAAAAGTGAGAATGCACAGAAATATCCCCCCCACCCCCATGTGTACCAGCTCTACTTTTGGACAGTGAAACTTATAAACTGGGCCACACTTTTAGTCGTGGAAATAAAGTGCTTTTATTTTACAAACATGTTGAAAATCTTAAAATTTTAACACATTAAAAATGTTGCAGCTTGAATGGTATGTTACAAATATCTTCATTAAACTAACCAAACTAGCTTTTTTTTTTTTCCTTTCCTTTTTTTTTTTTTAAACTGTTCAGCAGTTTGGCAACCATAGCATAATTAGTTTTTCAGGAAGTTCCCGAAAGTCAGACAGAGCAAAGACACTCCTTTGATTAAGTGTTTTTTGTCAATGGAAAAACAATAGTGGCGTGTTTCTTAGCATTATTCTAGTATGAATGATGCTTGTTGCTTCCAGAATAAAATTCAAAAAAAATAAATAAAAAACAACCCCCCCAAAAAAAATTCTGTCGAGCAAGATTATTCTACGTGGCACAACATAATAAAGACAGCACCACTTTGCGAAGTTTAGCGTCAGGGCAAAGCAAACTGTTGGCATCTGCTCGAAGAAAAACAAAGAACTCCTGCAAAACAGCAGGCTGGCTTGATGTTTGCGGCTACAAAAGGCTGAATATCAGGAAGAGTCATTATAATCTCTGCAAAAACTGCTTGACCGCTTCTACAGTGACTTGACGCCTGCATCCACTCAGTACCCGGTCTCTGCTCAGTGACAGTTGAGATAAACAAAAACAAAAAAGGAATATTCCTTCGTGGCAAGTATTTCTTACCATGCACGGATATCATTATTCAACCCCCTCCCTCCTCCCAACCCCAAATAGTACCAGATCCCTGCATGTGGACTATGTGAAATAACCTTGGCAGAGTGATATGCAAGAGAGACACACTGCTTCACCAAAGAGAAATTACCAGCCAAGAATTTCACAAAGTTTTACACGAGAAAATAACGGGGCTGTGTAAAACTGTAACCCTGAGATTTCTGTTATGCGATGAGCCTTAACATGGCTTGTATTATCCAACCATTCGTGGTCCTTAAAAACAAACAAAACAGCAAAAAAAAAGAAAAGAAACCAACTCTCTGGGAAGACTTCTCTGTGGCGTCATTTAAATCTGTCCCACCAGGTTGAGATTGAAGTTTGTTCATTAACAGTCGACCCACTGAAGACTAAGTTTGATCAACACGAATGTGTCACTGCGGTAATTGTTAACCAAAGAAAAATGAATACATAAAGAGTAACGGCTTTCCCCGGAACTCAAAAGAAGAGCCCAACAATGTGGAGACGCGATACGTGGGGATAGAAATGTATAAAGAAGTAGACTCTTACCAAAAATACCATTTAAAATATTGAATGCAGAGTTTGATATTGCCTGTTCTGCTGTTGCATAGATGATTGCAGTGGTTGGGAAGGATAACAGAGATGTAGTAGTTGCTTCTGAATCTAAAAAAAAAATAATAATAATAATTGTATTATTACTGTTAATATTTTTCCCTCTTGATCCCTTTACTTCTCAGTGACTGACAGCTGCAAAATCCTCTCTAGCTCCTCTTCCTCCTGCTTCCTCAATCTGTCCTCTTGCTCTTGAGCACGTGCAGAGAGCTCCATGGCCAGATGGAGTTCTGAGTCGGGGCTGGAGGCAGAGAAAGTGCTTGCAGGGCTGGATATGTCTCTATGTTCCACTAGCACCCCCTCTGGGATACTCCTAGAAAAACAGAGACGTAGCGCTCGAGCAACTTGCAATATGGTGAGCCTCTGAATTCCAGAGAAGATGCAGGGTTCTGAGTCTTATTTAAACTGCATGCAATATAGTATGTTTACTCAGGCTGGACAATAAATGACTCAATCAGATGATCTCCAACTATAATATCAGAGCGCAGACTTTTTTTTCCTATATCTGAAATTGTGCCACATAAAATTACTTTCTACATCCATACGAAAATTGTCGGGTAAAATTGTTTTGTCGTCAAATATTCTTTTGCTATTTTACATATACTTGGTGACGATCCACTGGATATTTTTGTGCTTGTGACATTTTTCATACCTAAATAGAGCTTGTGAATCATCTTTAAATTATCCAGCCTTAAACTTTACCATGATGTTACCCACCTGTCACTATGGCTACTGGATATTGCATCAGCGAACACCCCATCGGCATCGTCCCAGGTCCCCTGCGATTATAACGAAAAGCATTGGGAAAATCGTGAATGAAAGAGCGAAGCGGTGAATTTAGGGGAGTTGAGTGATGACAGTGGCTCTCTGACCTGGCCCGAGACTCCGTGGCTCTCCAGAAGACTTTGATGAATGGCATACTGCAGGAGCTCGTCATCATTGTTGGACATCGGCGTGTGACGGCTGCCCCCTCGGCGGTGGTAGTTTGCTGGCACCTCGAACACCGAAGGGCACACTTGAAATTGTGGCAGTGCTGGAAAACCGAAACGACAAAAAAAACAAAAAAAACAAAACAATTAGAAACACACAGAAAGGGTTAATATACTCTGTGTACATCGGAGGTTTGTTGAGTCCCAAACTTCCATTAGAATTTGATATTCTATGGATTACTTCGACAGTGAAACAGTATCTTAACGTATCGTAAAGTTGACAGTCATATGGTTTTATTTAGTTCAATTCAAGAGCTCATACTAGCACAAAATGTGATGAATGCCCACTTGACAATTTACCAAAATCAATAGAAGTGAAATGAGATGTTTTAGAAACAAGGTAATAGAATAATGTTGAAAAGTAGTAATTTTGAAAGACTAAATGGCATTTACTCCATGAATAAATCATTACAGACATTCAGAGCCTAACTGCCATTCCAACCTGCGGCTTCCTCATCTTCTCCAGAGACTGTTGGTGAGGCTGCTGGTGATTCGTTCACATCCTCCACAGTACTGCATTTATTCACGTTACCAAATGTTATCCTTGCATTCAGCACATGGAACAGGGGAATCTCTAAAAGGAAAAAAAAAAAATACAAGACATTCGATATTTGGAGAAGGAGAGATAGAAAGTAAAAAGATTTTAGAATAACAGCTATCCTGACGATCATAAAGGGGTGGGAAAAAAAAAAGAAAACCAACACACCAATTTTAACAGGGAAACCAGGAGGAAATTTCAGGGCGAAAAAGTCCCATAGCCTGGCAAAGTGGGAGCTGGTCCGAGCCATGAGGTCAATGATCGGGGTCACCTGCTCGACCAGTGACAAAGGATGTTCTTCACTCATCCACAATGTACCTTTAAATCTGTGAGAGACAGGAATATAAATTATTGTTGCGCAACAGTGCGCTCATTCTTTTGAAAGAAATGATTCACAGACATTGATGAGAAACACAGTCTGGGAGTTTCCGATGGTTTGAATGTGTGGAAGCATCAGAAGCTTGCAAAGCGACACAAGGGGCCAGTGTTCGTTTATTTTCCGATAGAACATGGTCGCACAAGAGCCGTGCCAGCTGAGTTCTTAACGATGACTTTCGTTCAGCACTTTTTGGTTCGCACATATTAGCCATGCGTCAAAGGCGGAGCATCTGACTGGATATCAGGTTTTGTTGTGAGGAAAAAAGAAGAAAAAATCCTCACATTCCTCGGTTCTTTACCACATTGACAAACTGATCATTGTGGTCTCTGGTTTTTCCTGCAGCTGTCTGACTCCTCACTTTTTTCAAATGATCCTGGTCAATTGCTGAATGCTAAGGTATCATGACGCTTTGAATTGTACAGTGATGGACTTCCGGAAGCTTTTTACGAACACAAACCCTACGAGCTAAACTATCTGGCTACTTCAGATGTCATGGCAGCCTGAGATATAGCTTTTTCAACGGGAAACTTGCCATTACAAAGCACGATGTCTTCAGAGCGACTTAAATGACTTTATCCAAGGCTGATAGCCAGATAAATCTGTGGCTGCTCATGAATGTTTTGGTTTGAGCGAAGTCATGGGGAGTCTTACTTCTGCGTTCGAATGCTCAGTTCTATGGGCCTGCCAATGTCTCTGTTTCCCAAGTCGAAGTCAGGATCAAAATATTCCACAGGGGTTATGGCAGTGGGATTCGTGGCAGTGGCGTACTCGAGAGTCAGGTCCTGTAAAAGGAAGGACTCATCACAGAGGGTGCTCACAAAGAAAGGCCACCTTACTTCTATGCAATTAGTTCACGTGTGTTACCCCTTGTGCGCTTATGTGCTGTTCCACAGTCCCCAGCAGAGACTCCAGGATGTTTCTTTCACCTATCATCAAAGTAATCTGCATTCAATAACCTCAGAGTCTTCAAATGTCAGATGTTTTTCCATTTGCAGAAAGTCTGATCTTTAACATTATACAATATATGAATTATAATGTGTTATGCACAAGTATGTAGAGAAGTATGATTTGAATATTTTCTTACGCTTACTTTTTATTCTGGCTTTTTCCTCGTCTGTAAGATGCTCTGTCCTTGTCCTAATGACAACATTTACATTATTAACACTGAAAACCTGGAGAGAAAAAAACAACAAAAAAAAAAAACACATTAAACGGCACTATCATACATTCTTATAAAAAGTCTTAATTTGTTGGCAGAAATAAACTTCATGCACAATTGAAAGAAAAATGTATACTGAAGTGAACCTTTGCTTCAAATCCGTTGACAACTTCCGTTTTGTCAGTTCTCCAGCCCCAAATCCCAGCTTTGTTCCTATGAAGGGGGAAAAAGAACGAAACAGAAACCACAGCAAGAAGTCCACCGTTATATAAATAATTTTCACAAGCAGGCAGTACAGGCTCTACGATGACATTTCAAATGGCTTGTTTCTTGTTCTAAAAGCTCTTATCGTCTGGACTGAAAGAGCTTTTTTAAGGTGCTGGATTTCCATAATGAATGCAGTTTATTTAAACTCTACTTCCTGAAGATATCTGATCATCAGTCACAGAGACAAAGGAGGAAACTAATCTGAATCTTTTGCATTGGTCCTTTGTTGTGTTACTAACTGCGTGATTATTCTTAGCCCAAGTCAGACTAACTTCCAAATCAGATAATTTACTGCACATCTGCCTCATAAAGGGAAAGTTGATATAGAAAAGAAATTTAATTTGAGTTGGATGACATTAATCCCAGAGGATTTCACACTTGCCTTTCAAAAGCTATGTCCTTAGTGTCCAAGTAGGTGTTGACTATAGGTGTAGTCAGTCGCTTGGCCACCTCCTGTTCAGCTGGCTGCATCGACTCCAATGTGACATCCTCAATTTCTTGGGATATGTTGAAACGTTCGGTCTCCACAACTTGATCGTCATGGTTCACTTCCATCAGCTCTGCACACAAATCTGTAAAGAGCTAGTTGGTAACACCGAATTCTGCTGAGATGCCTTGTTGTCATTTATTCTAAACACACACCGTCTCCTCTGAAGATGTAGCTTCTGCGGCCCCGGATCCAATTCATATTTTCAAAGCCTAAAAGAGTGGCATCCACTCGCAGGTTCGCACCACTTTTCCAAATACGACAAACATCACTTGGGCAGACCCGTGACAGAAGAGGGACTGTGAAAGTATAAGAATGTCCCTTAGTACAGATGAAAGTGCGCACCCAAAAACAAAACAAAAGTGATACACGCTAAACCATAACATACTTGTCAAACGCAAAGCAGTATGTTGATTTTCTGGTATGACAAGATATAACCAATGGGCACAAAAACAACTTGTGTTTGTGTGAATACCTGAGAGGAGGAAGAGAAAAAAAAAAAAAAAAAAAACTTACTCCAACTGGTGAACTCCCATTTCATTTCCATATAGAAGTCTGGACTCTATGGATGGAAACATGGCAAACATTCATTGCATTTGTACTTAAATGTGAATGTGGAAGAAGACGACACTGGGTCAAATGTCTTGGGTGAAACCTCTCTGATCTTTGATAGCAGCCCAGGCACTCCCCCCAGAGCAGTGGAGGCTTTGAGGTAGTCTCTCCGTTGAAGAACTAACTGAACCATCTCTGGATCTCCGGTGCTGACTGCCTCCTGCAGCACTGCATAAAGACAAACGTTATTAACATCTCACTTAACCTCTTACGACAACAATCCATTAACAGTTCAATGATGCAATAACAGTGAAAAGGAAGGGTTTCTGTTGCATGTGAGTGGATATGCATTTCACCAGACAAAGAGGATGCAAAGACGTTAGAGGGAAATGAGCGCTAAGTGATCGGACAATAGCCGAAACCCCAAGGGCAAAGCCAGTGCGGGGAACGTCACAGTATGTTATTTGGCCAGCTTCATTCTAACCTGTCCAATTCTTGGCATTTTCTTTAGTGACTTCAGCTCCGTGTCTCAGAAGGACCCTCACTGACTCCAGGTGCCCGAGCGACACTGCCAGGTGCAGAGGTGTCCGACCTCTGGGATCCAGAGCCTCAATGTCATTCTGAGAAAGTCAGTAAATAGCTTGTTAAAAAAATGCTTGCTTTACACTTGTGACTACATCGGCCCCATGGCTATCCTTAAATCATGTTTCACTTTAGCTTTAGCATCAGGTCCACAGACGAATCCCAGGATTCCGGCAGGCACTCACAAGACAAAAATATGATACTAATCGGGAGAGGTGGATAACACACCCTCGACTGACTGCTAAACTGTGATAACTTTGAAGCACCCATGCTTAAAGAGCGACTCGGGACATTATCTGAAAGATTTAATTAGGTAAATTAGTACAAATCAGGCTAGTTATACGTGAAGATGTCGAACAGATGGGTGACCAGTCAGCCACTACAATCATAGTTTCTTACATGCTATTGCAAAGTCTTGGGTCTATAAATAGTCGAGTGTAAAATTCTTAATAGGCGTGTAAGTTGATATGATTACTTCATTCCGTAATACAGCTACAGCATTAAAAAGTAAAGTCAAAGATCCGGCTGGAAAACGAAAGCAAGGTATTAAAGTAAATAAATACATCGTCAATCGTGAACCAAGCCGGTTAAGCCGGGAAGTCGATCTATTTAGATATCCATTCTACCTTGCTTATTCTCCCTGTGACACTATGAAACATCTGTCTACAGGACCGGCCTACATCAACTGGATGGATATTTCCTGGCATCGTCGAGGAAGCACGGATTATTTTGCTGATTTGTAGCATTTCAGGTGTTTTTACGAACCTCAGACAAGGCTATGTGCTGTTCCAGTTTCCTGTAATCATTCTCCCAAACCGCGGAGTGCAGTGGGAACTCCAGTCGAATATTTTCGCTAACGTTAGCCACGGACATCTTCCTCTTTGTGGAGCCTCTCTGCAATACGTTAGCCGCCACTTATAGACACGGCCATGGGAAGACGGCCGTGGGAATACCCGAATCCCCCGATAAACAGGACGTTAAGAGATTTTCAAAACGCTAGAAAAACGAAAGCCGGTGGCCAACTTCTCCCAAAACCTTCACCCGAACAAAACTTTTGAACAAGGAAGTGCCAGACGGAGTGCACACTACTGACAGGGGTTTCCCGCCCAGAAACACGCTCAGTATCAAACCAAAACACCAAAAAATTAAAACATCTACCTATTTTATCTTACTAAAAGGCGTATACACGCGTTGTAGAAATTACCGATCGGCGTAAAGCAGTGTCACAATTTGTGAACCTTAAAAAAATATCCGCCCTGGGATGAGAGAGTGGTCGGTTCCAGTTCGGACGAAACCATTCACAAACTGGAGTAGGGGTGGGAGGGTGGGTGGGGAGCGGGGGCACAGCATTAGCGACAAAGTACAGTGAAATATTTGACAAACTTTTATATGCTTGCTTTTGTTAAATGATCAAAATGAATACATTCTATCATTTCAATTAGACGAAAAAAATCAAAGAATCACAGACGGGTTTATCAATGCTGTATATTATTAATATTGTAAAAATGACATTCGAAATAATAACTAACCATTGCTTTGAGGTTGTTGAAGACGCATAACGTTCGCATCTCTTTACTGCAAAAAAGGTGAAACTCGTGATATTTAGTAGTTTTGTTTTATTCCAAAATCAAAGTGTGATGCTATGCACGCTTGGCAGGTACACGTTTTTTTTGGTGCTCAAACCTTTGCCTTCCCCGCAGTAACTTAAAGCGTTTGATAAACACATGCTGTTTTTCCCAGGCGATCGTGTTACGAGCGGGGTTTTATTTATTATCGATATTTATTATTTATCATAACACTGATACACTCGATTAATATTTCAAACGATGTACAGAAATCCGGTAATATTACACCCATGGAGAACTTTAGTGTAACTGGAGCTGTTCCCCAAGTGAATTCAACTAGTTGATCATGGTTTCTTTGACCCGAAATAGTGGATAATAGCAATGATAATAATTTTACGACCGCGTAATAAGCGCGACTAAACGCGCATCTGCGATTGGAACGCGACTTAAGAAGTGATAAACGGACGGCTTGGGGGATATTTGGGGAAAAGTTCCCTGTCAGGCTCAACCCGGGGTAGAGTGAGCTCAGGTGCTGCAGCGCCGAGAAGTGTTGTTGCTGCCGTTTGTCCACCAGAGACAGAGCAAACTACCGGACGGGCGTACGGTGCCGAGCCCGTCAGGTGTTAAGTCGGCTAACTTCCAGGCGAGCAGCGGTCGTTCCTCACGCCGGTATGGAAACGGTATAATGGTCGTAACGCGACCGTTACGCGAAGTAGCAGTTCGTTGTTTGGAACTGTCTTCCTTTGCTAGCCGGAGCTAACGCGGAAAGCACCTCCGCGGAGTAATCAATGATTAGCTTAACGGATAGAACACTGTGCTAATTTTGAAAAGAAAAAAAAAGACACTTCTTCTGAGGAAAGAATGTCTAAACGTATGCGAAACATTGAAGTCTGCGCCGACTGCTGCGTCCCAGGTAAGCAAACACACGTCAGTGCTGCTAGCTGGTAGCTGTTATTTCGTGCCCACTGACGTGTGGTTCATTGAAGCTTCGATGAGCCCGAAGCCTCGCCGTCTCACACTTAAGTGGAAATCGGATTATCGGCGCTGCTTTCTTCTTCCGCGCCGCGCAGTGGTTTTTTTTTCTTTTAAATCATTATCTCCGTGGGTTCTGAGTCGCTCCGTCGGTTTGCAGTTCCAAAGTGGAGGATGCAGTCACATGCGTCTTATCTGCTTCTGTCAAATCGCACCGGAAACCAAGCCATCGTGATGAATTATCAAAGTAAACATCGCTTTTGTTGAAGTGAAATCTTCCCTGTCTCTTCTCTTGAGTATTCTACAGTCTGGGATGTCACTGTGGTCCCTCTATTAGAAAGTTGTTTTTTTTCTTAGTGGCAGAAGTTAGGTCCATTGAAGATTTAATTAATGCTGACTCTCATATGTTACTTTGCTGTCACTGATGGAAAGAAACTCCATTGTCCATGTTGCTTTGTGTTGTCTGAGAACAGTGTTTTCCTACAGTGATTTACATGCTCTACGATTAACCCTTTTTAAAAACACAAACGCCTCTATGGACTCTGTATCAGCACTGGTTGCTTTGTGTGTGGGGAACTTTCAGAAGTCTAGTTTACTGAGATGTGACGCGATGTTTTTATGCAAGTACAGGAAGCCAAACAGGATACAGAGTGAATTGACTGCATGCTTTCAATGCAGGAGAGATTTTCTTGCCACCGTGATAACAATATGTATTGTTAATTTGATCTATTTAAATATTAGAAAAAACATCCACACACGTCCCGTGTTTGGTGCTGGAGTTCGACACGGCAAATGTCATCAAGAAAACTAAGAGGATATACAAATCATCTCAATTTTGAGCAGTTCTCAATTCTCAACACCACCCTGTGTCCTCGCAGCAGCTGGCTCGACTGACCATTTGTTGTTGGGTGTGAATATTTTTAGTTTCAAGATGTGGTATTAAATTTAGCAGCACTTGTTGAGGAAAGGGTGAAATAGGCATGGCAGCATTCAGGGCTCAATGGATAGTTGTTTGGACGAGACTCTAAAACCAAGGACCAGGTGCCAGAGTCTGACCAGAAACCCCTGCAGCTGTTCCTACGGTGCCTCAGCTGTTGGCTTGTTAAAGTACCTGCCACTCAATACCCTTAGCAGTTTATTGACTATCAGAGAGCCATATGAGTTTAATGTATTTTTGTCCTCAAACCTCAAGAGTGGCTAAATGCACACAGCAGTTATGGTACTTGTAAACAGATCAAGGTGAAATAAACATGTTTATCATAGCACTTGATGATTCTACTCAGGGTAATGACAATACACAGTGTTAGGTCTTAATGCAGTCAGCAATACAAGCAGTCCATCGATTCATGCTAGCGATTGCAACTGTAATTTTCTCAGTTTTAAAAAGAGGAAGAGAATTAATCAATCGCGCACAGGTCCTTCAACCGAACACAGATACACGCCTCAACTTCCCTTTTACACAGAAGGGGATTTCACTGTCCTTGCAAAAAGATGAATTGAGTGGGTTCAGATTTGACTCTCAACCACTCTATCATTTCTTTTCTGAACAGTGTTGCTAATATTGGGTCAATCAATAATTTCAGGCTGGATGGAGTCGATAAGTAGACAGGACAATTTTAGGATATTTTCGATATCACAAGGTGGTTGATTCAGCTGAAGTGTGTTAAATGTCCTGGACAGTTAACTTACTTTTCAAACACAGTACGGTAAGTTGATTTTGCTGTATAGTCTACCTGGGCTTTTTGGCCTGGCAATGACAGGCAAGGATCTTCATGTTATTATAGGTTCAAAAAGGCCTGACATACTTGCTACCGATTCAGACTTTTTTTCTTTTTATCTTAGAATACATCATCCGATATTAGTTTCAGCTTTGATCACAGTTGGGGAACTACTCTTTGCATTTGTATGTGACTGCCAACCAGATGGCGCAGATATCTGTCGCGGCTTTTACGCAAAGACTTTGAAGAACTTCATAGCAGCCCTGCAACATTATTATGTCACACTGAAATGTATCCCTTTGAATCTGAAATGTTGTAATTTTTTTACCCTATATGACATGTTCATAAGATTGTGTTAAAATTCAATCATATTGAAGTATTTACTCATCAAAATGGTGTTTTTGTCGTCACCTTGACTTTGATCACTGGTCACCACTTTTAATCTTGATTCCAAGGGGACACATCCAGAAGATCAAATGTGGTTTGGCTTGCCGTTTGTTTTGGGGACACAGGTCTCTTCAGCTGTGACATGGTAGCGGCCTCTGAAGCCCTCTGAAATTCATCAATCTTCATTGCAAGCAAGACAAGGCATGCCTTAGGCTACAGCTGAGTGAGTCATCTAACTAGCTCACAAGGAGACCAAATGACACCATCCACGCAGACCAGAAGTGGAAGCCACATGATGATACAGACCATGCCATTGCGAGGCTGAAAGAGAGAGGTTGTTGTTAAAGTCCAGACCAATGACACCAGATTTGGCAGGGGACTTTCACAATCCATTTATTCTCAAGCCACCAAGAAAAAGCACAAGATCTTTGTGGTGGGCTCAAGTCACCAGGCTACAGCAGGGGTGCTTCTACTTAAAGGTCGAGAAACCTGGCTCCATTGGGATGTACTGTAAAATGTGCATCAGTAGGACTGACATTTAGAGGATGCCACAAAGCAGGTGTAAATAATCTCCCATACCTCCAAAGCCTCACCTGACTGCTGTGATGCTCAGCAAGCATCTTGCACATCTTAGGCGGTTAAAGCGGCATTCGCTCAGGGTTCGCTTCAGGTAGTGCAATGATCTAGTCTAGGGCAAGCTGGAGAGATGTAGAGTAGCAGCATGCCACACCCCAGAATAAAACAAAGCCTGCACCCACAGCATTTGTCGAGTCAGGCAGCCGTCTTCAAGCAAATGTAGAAAGAATCACCACAGCCAGCAAAGAGTAGCGAATGTTGGCAGATCTCAGAGGGCAGGGTGTCTACCCAGAACAGATCATCACTGCCATTCTCTGGCTCAACTTCATAGGGCAGCCAGCAATTGAGAAAAGGGTGCTCATTCCTGAGCGAACTATCACTTGGTAAGGGAGGCTGCCAGAATCCCATGTAACAAATCAACATGTACAGCGCTGACTGTATGGCAAAATAGCAGACAAAAGGGCTATGATATTTTCATGGCAGCGGTGACCAGGTGACCTGCAGGCTGAAACGGCAGAAGCAGAGCCAACACCTGGACAACTACTGCATGGTAGTGATCTGTCATGGACATGAGAATAAGACATAGATTATGTTACTGTAACTTTTATCTATGATGGCCACAATTTAATCGGTGCAGCTTTTGAGTCAAGATGGATGTTTTTCACATGTTTGAAGAAATGCTCTAAGTCAGCCTGTTACACGACATTTGTTACAAATGCAATGGAGTTTCTGTGATCTTTACCATCTGTCCACCAAAACACAACCAGCTCGTGCAAGTTTTTATTGTGTTTTAAGATTTTGCATTCACAAGAATGGGAATTGACGGAAGGAGAATCCGCCTGCAACCGAAGCTCTTGCATGTGGACACACGATAATGCATCTGATGTTCAGAGTTGGGCATTCAAACATGGAATTAGGAGGACTAAAACTGGCATCCCAAATTATTTGTAAACCAACTGCTTAGTGATTAGGGCCGCTGCATCCCGAGTTACAGTTCCTGTAGTTCAATACAGGTGTAGGATTCCCTGCACTTTCAGTGTGTATGCTCATAAGATAGGACTGTAAACTTAAGCAGAAGTGGTTCCCAGGTGCTGCTTTCTAGATTGATGTGGTCAAGTACAGGCGATACATTTTGTCAGATTTTCAAAAAGGAGAAAAAAAGTATTGCAAAATGGCCAAACAGATGCGCACGGCATTTTTTCCTCCAACCCAAGTTGCAAAATTAAGAGTTGTAATAAATACAGTATGAGAAACGGGAACTTAACCGTTATGCTTCTCTCCCCTCCCAAGAACCTCGCTGGGCCTCAGTGAACAGGGGTGTGTTGATTTGTGATGAGTGCTGCAGCGTGCATCGAAGTCTGGGCAGACACAGCTCTCAGGTCCGCCACCTGACACACACACCATGGCCTCCTACGCAGCTACAGGTAATAACGACAAACAGGAAACTATAATTCATATCACTTTTCTGATTGGGTATAAAATTTCTTTTCTTTAGATTGATTACTTTGGATATTTTTAGTTTTTTTGTTTTTTTTGGTTCATTAAAGCTCATGAAAAACATTCAGCAGGCATGTTGCTGCATTTTAAAAACTAGATGATTTACCAAAAGAAGAGCCATACAGCCAAAAAAGGGCTGATATGCAGTACTCAGCAGACTTGGCTTCTTAAAATAACCAAATTCCCATCATTGTTCTTTGTCTGTTGTCTCATGTTTGAATAGTTTAAACCAAACACAGGATGATTGAATTCCTTTATCATATTACTATCCTCTCACAAAAGGCTGTTCAATACATTGATTATGTATTGAATGGCATAAATTGACATTGTGCTGAATTGTGGATTTTTTAAATTAAAGCTAATTTTTGACTGTGAACATCCCGATCACAATGTGGCAAAATCCAGATGCAGATATCAGATGCTCATTGATCTCGCAGAGCACTCATTTGTCCTTGTCTCAGGAGGCTTGTATCAAGAACGCCGAGCCTCAGAGATGTCTGCCAAACACTCCCTTCCTGAGGGATGCCCCAAAGCATTGTCTTGTACCGTAACGATTAACGGGATTTGTGCCCAGTTTTTTTCTCCATATTGACCGTCCCTGTATTGTGCTGGTCAAGCTGGAGCCAGCTGACGCATCATCTTGCGAACAGCCCGAGCTATTTTTCCTCAGAAATTCTTCCGTACTCTTACGAGGCCCCTCCTCTCTCGCTTGTCTGGGTTCATCTGGAGTCTTGACAAGTCATACCCTCCTCCCAAAACCAGTATGGTTTGCCAGATTTTCCAATAGCTTGATCATATGACTTTCAAACACTGCCTGCCCTGTTATTAGGACTTCATGTAGGGCCACACATGATGCGCACGTCATTGGACACCTCGGCTTAAAGGTGTCAAAAGGGAGCAACTAGAACCAGCAGAATCAATCATTCTGTATACAAGTGTGTGTTGGAACTTGTTCCTCTGTTTTGGGCAACAGCAGTTCTTGTGATAATGTTACTTTTTTCTGGTTTTGGAAAATTCTCGGCTATTTTATTAACTGTATGCTAATTTACTCAGCAATTAGCATGTATGCAAAGATGAGCTAAAAGTTAGACTTTCGGTGTTGTGACTGAGGGTTTCACAGCCTTGCTTTTAAAAGCAGCTTAATAGAACCTAAAGAGTATCAAACAATTGCTTTAAAGTAAGGAATAAATCATCTACAATGAATGGGGGAAAAAAGTGGTTAACACGTATGGTTTAACATTTTAGCCTCTAGATCAATGGGATACATTTTACAGTTTTCTATTAATTTTATGCAGATGGTTCAGACTTTATACAACAACGGTGCAAATTCAATCTGGGAGCACTCCCTGTTGGACCCTGCATCGGTGATGAGCGGGAAACGCAAGGCGAACCCTCAGGACAAATTACAGTGAGTTGTCGAGCTTGTTAAACAATTTTTAAATTTTTTTTTCTTTTTCTCAAGTCATATTCAGTTGCTCATGTGTCTCCAGCTTATTCTTCGCTCTCTTTCTGCCTGAATGTCTGTTCTGAATGTTGTCCTTGAAGCCCAAACAAATCGGAATTTATAAAGGCCAAATATCAAATGCTGGCGTTTGTTCATCGTATGCCTTGCCGCGAGGATGACAGTTTGACAGCCAAGGATTTGAGTAAGGTAAGGAGGAGTAGCTGCTCACAAGTGAAATGTTTGACATGTTTTTGGCCAGGCTGATGTAATTGTAAAGCTCACTCTAAGAAATCTCTCTCCCCCACGTCCTTAGCAACTTCACTCAAGTGTACGCACTGGGAATCTTGAGACTTGCCTGAGGTTGCTATCTCTGGGAGCCCAAGCTAATTTTTTCCACCCAGTAAGATTCCTTTCATGCAAAGTGTGGATTTTCATATTTGTATGGGTTTTTTTTCCTGTTCTTTTGGTCTGACATATTGCCTCTCTAAAGGAAAAAGGGAATACTCCCTTGCATGTAGCAGCAAAGGCAGGACAAGTCTCTCAGGCTGAACTGCTCACTGTATACGGGGCGGATCCTGGAGCTTTCGACACCAATGGCAAAACACCCATTGACTACGCTAGGTTGGCCTTGCGACTGTTTCCGTGTCACGTTTTATACTTTCACGCCGAGTTTATCGCAATTTCATCCTTTGGATGTCTTCTCAGGGAGGCTGGCCATCATGATCTGGCAGATCGACTGGTCGAGATTCAATACGAGCTGACCGATCGACTGGCATTCTACTTGTGTGGGAGAAAACCGGGTATACCATGCAAGATCTTTCAATTTAAGTTACCGTGTGTCTAAAAATAGGAATATAATGAAAACATTTAACCTCTATGGGACTCATAATCAGCCAGTAATATATTTCTTTCCCAATATTTGTTTTGTGAATAAATAATTACATCTTAAATTCCGCTTCAGTGAGGGTCCAAATATTCCAAATAATTATTGGTGAGGATGATGCCGACATTGATTCAGGATATTTTTGCTGCTTCTTTCAGACCATAAAAATGGCCAGCATTTCATCGTTCCTCAAATGGCTGACAGGTAATTAAAAAAGAAAAAAAGAAAAAATGAAGCCTCTATTTCAGTTAATTGTGATTTGTCTTTGAATGTATGCATAAGTGAATGGGTTAAACGTTCATGGAGTCAACAAAGTGGGTCTTGCGAGGCAGTGCTGCAGTTGTTTATGGTTGTAATTTCGCTTTGAGGCCTGTTGTGACATGCTGTTGGGCGGCCGAGCATCTGTTCTATGTGTTAAAGGAAACAGAGCCAGCGGGCTGTTCATTTTCAATCACGTCTGTTTTGATAGATCAGATTAATTTGCTTTCGTTCAAATAAAACATTTGGTGTTTTTATTGCTCTCTTTTGATGGATAAGGAACCTGTAAGTATTTGTCCCGATGAATCATTTCTTAATGTTGACATAGCATTTTAGCTGAAAGGTAAATGAGAATTATTTGCTTTTTTTTTTTTTTTTTTTTTAGCAGTTTAGATTTATCAGAACTGGCCAAGGCAGCAAAGAAGAAGCTCCAGTCTGTAAGTTTACAGTGTTATTTTCTAGTTTACTGGTCTGAAGATTATAGGTTTGGCATGAATTTTTTTTTATGTCTTTCCTGCAGCTTAGTAATCATTTGTTTGAGGAGCTGGCCATGGATGTGTACGATGAGGTGGACAGACGAGAGACCGATGCAGGTGGGGGTTCGGGTTCCTTCGTCTCCCGAAAAAACAATTTGCAATAGGCGGGGTCATTAGAGACATTGCTGGTGCAGTCGGGACAATTGACCACGTGTTCTTCGCAGTGTGGCTGGCAACACAGAATCACAGCACCCTGGTGACCGAGACCACCGTGGTTCCCTTTCTTCCTGTCAATCCAGAATACTCATCCACACGAAACCAGGCAAGTCGTCATCAGAGTACAGTTTCGGGATTCAGGATAATCTTTCAACTAATCTATTTAACTTTTCCACATCAGAAGTGTCCAATACAAAAAAAAAATGCAATATAAAGTTGTCTATATAAGTTAAATTTTCTGTGGGAACCGTAAAGCCAATGTTCAAATGATCAAGATTTAGAATTTAATGTGTAAAAAATTTTCATTTGGATTTTTACTCGGATTTCACACTTTGAATGAAAACTGATGGGGTGACTCTGTATTTAGGGACGCCAGAAACTTGCAAGATTTAATGCACATGAATTTGCAACTCTTGTAATTGACATACTAAGTGATGCGAAGCGCAGGCAACAAGGGAATTCAATCGTCAGTCCCAAGGGTAAGTACCCATATGGCTTATTTAATCTGAAGATGTTGGCGGCGAGGAGGCTCAACACAGATGACCAAGTGTCCCGCTGTGCGTTTTGGGGATTTCAGATAATGTTGAACTCATCCTGAAAAATGTGGCTGTCAGGCAGCGTAGTGACAGCCAGGACAATGACCAGCCCGACTATGACAGTGTGGCATCCGACGAGGACACAGATCAAGAGCTTCCCTCAAGTAAAGGAGACCGGACCAAGGTATCACGGTGTCACTTTCAAAAAGCAGAAAATCCACATCAACGGTTGACTTCATGAAGTCCAATGTGTTATTTTTAGGAAAATTAATAAATCTGTCAAAGAGGCTTTACACGATTGCCTCACTCGCCCTTTCACATACTCGTGTATTCACTTGCTCATTAAGAGCAATAAAGGGTTCGGTATCTTGGTCAAGGATACTTTGACACAGTCTTCGTGGCCTTACGGGCATTGAACTAATCTTCCAATTAGCAGGCTGCCATTCTGTCCACCATAGAGACATCAAGTTTCAAGTATTCTATCTTTAGGCTCTAACTTGACATGATCGTATCACCTTGTTACTGGAGGTTGTTATGCACTCTGTCCCCTTCTTTATGTGTGCAATCACGCCAAACATTTATGGACAGTTTTCAGTCTTTTCTTTTGTAGCCTGGCTTGCTGAGGTGCCTCAATAACCGCTTCTTCCCTGACAGAGCCTTGATTCGGACCTCTCGGACAGCCCAATCACTATGCAAGAATACTTGGACGTAAAGAATGCGCTCTCTGCCTCCGAGGCGAAGATCCAGCATCTCATGAAAGCCAACAGCAACCTCAGCGACGAGCTGCGGCTGATGCAGAAAAAGGTATCCACCGCAGTCCAACAATAAGATCACTAACACCGGGGGCCGGACTGAGGGGAGGGGGGCCGCAGTGGACCGCTGCACTGGCCCTGTGTGATCTCTCTCTGGTGTGGAGACCGAGTCTGTGGCTTTAATTGAAGGTTCAGCTACCTGAATCAGAGCACTGTGTAGCAAGACGAGGCTGCCACAACACCCTACCGGTCCACTCTCTGTTGTAGCCAGCATGTTTAGGTTTAAAGTCTAAATTCCATCTGAAGGGGTTCCTTTGGTTTGTATTTTGGATGTTAGCTGGGGAGATCCACCCTTACTTTGTAATAGATCAGACTAAATACTCAACTGTCACATGTTACTAATAAGCATGTCCAAAGACCATGCATGGGTTAATTCATTAATAATAACTAACACAAATTGTATGTGTGTGCCTTGCTTCATCACATATATACTGTGTGCTTGTCGCATTCAATACTTTTGGATGTTTAGTAAATGCAGATTGATTTGTTTAACATGTTGTCCAAGTGGTCACATTTCATGGCAATTTAAGTGTGAATTGTAGAAGTGATAGTAGCCTGTTTTATGTGAATGACTGTTTTTTTTTTACTCAGATGTATGCAAAACTTTCAGTTTAGATGGTCCCACTTATCGGGTTCACTCTTGTTTCTACCTGTTGTTAATTTGGATGCTGAGGGTTGCTGATCAGCTGCCGCTCTGAAGCCACTGTGACTCCTGCTGTTGACAAATAGCACTGTCACCCACATAAGTTTTTATAAAAGTGTGATTAGACATTGTTTTAGCTTTTGACAACAGACTGTGAACAAAACCAGACCGATAGAAAGTTAAGATGCTAGCGTTATAGCAATGTGAAAATGATCATTTCATAGAGCAGAGCATTTGGTAAATCAAGAACCCAGTTCTGTCCTTCAAACAAAATAATTCAGACTGATATGCACATCAATATGTATCAAATCCAAAAACATCTCTCATTTTCAGCACCTTAGAAACAGATATTTCCACTTTTTTAGCCAAAAAGCTGTGCTTATTTTTGGTTATTCTTTAATAACTTTAACACTGTCATAATTCTTGTGTCCATCTATCTGTTCTGTAGTTCCCTCTCTCTGACTCTGTTGCTCACTTATGCAACAGTCTTTTTCTTGCTTATCACTTGCTTTGCATTTTTTTAGACAAGGAAAAAAAAACCCTGTCATGATATTTCTTTTAAATTGTGGTGGTTGGATGTGATGGAGAAGCAAACCAATGTCCACAAATAACAGCGACGATTTTATCAACTGATGCTGCAGCAAAAAGAAAAACAAATTTAATCGACTATTCATTGAACTATAAATATATGAATTTATAAATCAGTGTTGTTGTTTATTCACATCACAACTCAACTACCCAGCCAATTACGGAAGTTCATCCCAGGAAAAAGAAATTGATAAAACAATTGAAATGCAGGTCTTTTTAAATTTTAATGTACTCTAAAAACAGTGTTCTCATCTGTTTAAAACCTTGTCAGGCTGAAATGGCTTGAACGCTGCTGCCGTATACACAAGAGTGTATGAACAGAGGACATGAAGTGTAATCTGAACTGTTTAATGCTGTAAGAGGAAACAGAGCAGAACAGGGGAAATGCTTGCTTTGCTGAGAGCACCTCTTAGTCTATTGCTGACTGTCTCTTCCAGCTGCAATCTCTGCAAAGCGAGAACACCTCTCTTAGGCGCCAGGTCACAACCAATATCTATCAGATTCCCGGCGGTTCAGACTACCCTGACCCCTCCAGCCCCTCAGCCCTGAAACGCCGGCAGTCTGTGCGGGCCAGTCGGCCCGCGACTATGTATGAGACCGGCTCAGGTCTGAAGCCCTATCTCCCTAAAGGGGAACCCCCCTACCCAGAGGAGGCAATCCCTACCCTGCAACCCTTCCCACCTCATGTAAGTAAGACCTGTTCCCTGCACTCCTTTGCTTTTCCTCTCCACTGCTGTTTTCCGCGACTGTCCCTCATGTCCTCGCCTTTTCTCCAAACCTGTTTCTCAGCACTTTTTTTTTATACCCCTCGCACCTTCTGTCGCGATTTGCAAGTTGCTAGATTTCTTGCAAAGACGCTTGTCATTAAACTGCCCAAAGCCATGCATCAAGACACATCCATCATCCAGTCACTGACTTTTTTTTTTTTTTTTCATCCCATATACGCGCAAGACCATTATCTGCATACATCTGTTGTTTACCGGTGTGCTGCCGACCAAAAGTACTTTTACATGTCAGGACAGTGTTGTTGTGATATACTTTGAAGGTGTGTATTGTTTTATGTTGATGAAGCATTAAAACAACCATACAAATACTCTGTGTTTTGTACTGCATGACAAACGCACGACATCGCCTTATTTCCAGTGTCTTGTTTGTGCTTTTAGATTATTATTTTTCTGTCCGAATGGATGATTTCATCAGCTCTTCGGTCACGTTGTGCTCAGCAAAGACATGGTTAGGAGTCCAACAGAATAATAAATAATGAAAGAAAGCTGTTGTACGTTTTTTGTACGCCATAGCATTAATATATCAGTAACCAAAGCTTGTTCTCGAATTCTTTTTTGAAATGCTTCACTCTGAAACTTAATTGTAAATTTCATTCAACACTTTGTTGCCCTACTCAGTAAAGTATCTAATTATTCTCGAGTTATATAAATGGATTTTTCCAAATCTGTAAGAGGCTAAACCTTAGAATGTAACATCTTATTTCCCCATATCTCACGATCCATCTTGTAAGCGTTCATTCATTTCAGATGATTCTATTGAAAAAGATCTGTCTCCTTAAATTGTGATTTGAACCCTGTGTTTAGAGGGAAAGGGGCGCTTTTGTGACCACCTCTTCATCCCTCCCCTCATTTCCATCCACCCTGTCTTGGTCAAAGGAAGAAAATACACAAAAGGTTAAGTACATCTTCACTTGGTCCACACACCTGGTGCGACACAGCAAGTCCGCCGGGTGTCTTTTAACTGACTCCTCCTCCATTACTCTGCTCTCCTCCGAATGCCGCTCACTGTCTACAGCATTGCATGAGCCGCCTCCCACCAGCCGCCTTCACCATCAGACACCCACCTTCATCAGCATCATCCCCCACCCCCGTACAGCTTACCAAAGCCAGGTTTGTGGTTTTGCAAATGCGAAACCTCTGCCTCAGTCTGAGCACTGGAGAGAAATATGTGCTTGTGATGTTCTACTCGCTGATATTAATACTGTCCTTCATCACCCAAGCAGTCTTTGTGCACGCTTTTGTTTGGACAGCGTACACAGGGTTTTTCAGGTCTCTTAAAGGTTTACTGTTACTGTAAGAGAGAGAGAGAAAAAAAGCTACGTTTTCAAAGTTAAAAGTTGTTTAGTATTACAAATTCACAAACTTGAATCTCAAGCCTAATTTAAGATAAAAAAATCACAACATTTCACCTTCTCTGACAAACGGGACCATCGACAAGTTTTTACTGACTCTGGTCGAAAACAAAAAATGGTGATCAAGGCATTTTGCGGCCTTATTTTGAAGACGAACAAAGGCTTGTGTTAGCTTGCCTGGACTGAATTTATTTCCTGCCATGCACTTTGTAGCATATGAGCTGCGATGGCAGTTTCATACCTCATGTGATTAATATGCGTGCAAAAATTGAAAGGTTAGGGCCCAAAGGCCAATGTGGATACTATTATGATAACTTTTAACGGTTTCATTTTTAATTTCAAAAGATGACCAAACAAACAAATCAAGAACGATCTCATCCTCGTCTCAGATTGCAGCCTCCTCTGGCTTTTCCGTGATTTGGAAACAAGTATTCAACGTTCATCGCTGTTCATTGCAACCTCACAGTACTCTCCTCGGGGCTCATAGCAGCACTCTAGTGATCAGACGGAATCCAGATATTGGTCATCGTAGTTGTTTTTAACCGACAGATTTTGTAATAAATCTTGATTGGATAGAGATGATTTATTTTCATAGACGTGGACAAGCTCTCTGCAGTAAAATCTTTAATATTCATATAGTATACAAAGACACTAAGTGATTGTCTGTTAAATGCGAGTCAGGATTTTGTGATTTTCACAAAAAAAAGTGAATCCTGTATAATATGATTTTACTAACCAGTCATCATGTCACTTTAAGCTCCTGTGCTTCTGCTTCACAGCTTCACCAGCTTCTTTCAGGGTCGCCTGCATCGCTTTTATTGATTTTGCAATTTTTGACTGATGTGATACTCTGTTCTCAACAACAGATGAGGGATATTTGCAATGTATGTTTGTTTGTTCTATGTCAAGGTGAGTTTGGTAGTTGCGGTGATTAACACCCAGTTGAATCTCTGCCTCGCCACACGTCTCTTGACTTCCGTCCTCAGCGCCATGGAATATCACCACTTTGAAATTATTGTCTTCCCTCCAGGCCTCAAAGTTAGAGAAGCAGAGCAGCATGCCAGAAAGTGACTATGACAATACATTCAATGACTCTGAAGTGGATGATTCAGGGTAAGATGAGAGATTCTTGTCCCTCACTACACTACTCAGTCAGATAATGGGTGTCGGTTTTGGCGGTACCTTATTTCTTTTGCATCTCCTGCAGTCTGTGCAGAAGAGGGAGGCTGAGGAGCAGCGGCTGGCTGGGGGAGGGGGGCTCCATTCCCGAACTCGATGATCTGGAGGTGGAACCGGACCCCGCGCTTCCCAGCACGGAGGACGTCATCCGCAAAACTGAGCAGATCACCAAGAACATCCAGGAACTTCTGCGTGCAGCTCAGGAGAACAAACATGACAGGTTAGAATAGTGAGAAAACTGTCTGCCTTCAACATTTCCTTCCAAATGTGTGTGCCCTGCACTCATCAATATTAAGTATCTCAAGCTGATTTTATTTTCCATCACATTTCCTGTCCGCTCTCTTTACATTCCCCTCGTTCGCTCTCCCTCCACTCCTCTGCCGCGTTACCTCGTTGTTTTGATGTCCCCGCGCCCCGTGGCTGTGAGCAGACCATGCGAGCGTGAAGGCGTGCGTCGGCTCAGGCACAGCCTAGGATGCTTCAGCACTCTGGTGCCCTGGGCTGAGAAGCCCCCCCCTCCCCTCCAGCCACTCAGCTTGCGGTCCCCCGACCCTGCCTCCTGGTACTCTGGCCTCTGTCCCTGTCTCCCAGGCACAGTTTGATTTTTCCGTCCCTCACCCACTTCCAGCTTTTCACTTTACTTGCCTCTTACCCACTAATGAATCATTAACGCTGTGTGCGCACGTGTTTGTGTGTGTGTGTGGGCGCGAATCTGCATCTACTGATGGGAGTTACATCAGTCCAGTCCAGTGACTGTTCTGAGAATGTATGAACGTGTGCACTTATCAATGTTGTTAAAACACAAATGTTGTCATGAAAGCCTTTTCTATAGAAAGCTGAGATGCGTGCTGATGGTGTCTTTGGATGCACGGTTTCACAAGAGTGCTTTGTTTGGTAGAGGGTATCGTTTTATGGCCGGTAACTAACATTTGATCTGTAGTTTAGAAAACTGAGTCATGACGCCACCAAATATCGAGTTAACGCGTGGCCTTCTTGTCCTCACAGTTTCATACCCTGCTCAGAAAGAATCCATGTGGCTGTAACAGAAATGGCTGCCCTCTTTCCCAAGGTAAGGAAGCCTGTTACAAGCCAATCACTCGTCTGTCCAGGCTTTTGTATCAGGGGTTCTTTGGTGTATTAGAAGTGAACTTATCAATAATAGTACAAATAAATGACCCAATGCCAAGGTTCAGATAGGACTGTATCAACACATGTGACTGACTAAAGTTTTTTTTTTTCTTTTTTAATGTACTGACAACATGTAAGAAAAATTAAAAGACTTATAATCACATTTCCAATCATTCCCTGGATTATATGATTGACAGCTTGAAGCTATTTTCCATACATTTCCAAGCATTTTGTAACAAACAATAACACATTTCATTGGGTATGGAACAAATATGTTCTCAAACTTTAAATCAGATGAGTACGGCAGAAAATTGATGATAATTCACAGTATTCTTGGGATAAAATGTGCTATTCAGGCATCGGATGTTGTCTATATTAAAGTTATGTCTCGTTTTTATTTGCAATAACTGCAACTCCCTAACCTTATAATGGACATGGTAATTGTGTTGGAATTCCTCCAAAAAATGCAAGGTGTATAATTACATGTGGCATTGAGGCAGTGCACCGCACAATGGTGCTTACTATTAAAAAAAGCTGGTGTTATAACATGATGCAATAGAAATGCATCACATTTGTCCAAGTAATTACTTAATTTGTTGTTGCACGATTTGCCTGTTACTGATTTGTGGCGTTTCTGCTCATTTTATTGTTGACTTTAAATTAAATCTAATGGGAGTGGAAAGAAATGCAAACAGTGTCTTCCAAGCCGACCGGCCCTTTTTGTCCCAATACAGTGAAGGAGCCGATTAAAAACAAATCTGTACCTGTGCATTGTTGTTTTTTTTCTTCCTCCTGCAGAGGCCACGCTCTGAGACCGTGAGGAGCTCTCTGCGCTTGTTGACATCCAGTGCTTACAGGCTTCAGAGCGAGTGCAGAAAGGCGGTGCCTCCGGATGGCTGCCCAGGACCGGACATGCAGCTGGTCACCCAGCAGGTCATCCAATGTGCTTATGATATTGCCAAGGCAGCCAAGCAGCTTGTCACCATCACTACAAAAGAGAATACCAACTAACAGCACTTACAAGGCCACAAAGCCATTAGCATCTCATGGTTTTCTTTATGTTAAATTATTTTGTTTTACTTTTTATATTTGTGGTATATGCATGCATTCTTTTTTTAATTTATGAATAATAAGTATGGATACCTTGGGACAAAATCTGTGTAAAGAGAAATGATTCCTGCATTCCTCTCAAACAGTCTGAGTAACCCTTTGTTATAAGTAATGTTCAACCAGCTCGTGATGTACATGCTTTTCTTGAGCGGAGAAAGTAAGCACACTACAGTGAATCCATGTGATGGTGCAGGCAATGAAATCAGTCCAAAGCCACATACGGATGCTGACAAGCCATAAAAAAAAACAAAACATGCATCCATTGTCCATTGACTGCCTTGAGTGTTGCGGGTAAAGAACCTTCATTTACGTGAAATTTTCTGGAACAAAAAAAAAAAAAAAAAAAGGAAAAAAAAGACTGGTTCCTTCTATTAAATGTTGATCATTTCATTCACGCACATTTGTATCCCTGCAATACTCATTTGTTGCATAGGAAAGCTATTTATATGGCTTGTTCTGTGTCCAAGTGTAATTCAGTCTGCAGTCTATTTGTTGCAGCTATTTATGTACATCCCCATCTGACAGGTCAGTGAATGCATCGAGAGCTCGTTCAGGGCCAGGGCTGTATACTCCACCAGCAGCTCTGTGTTGCTCCGACTTCTAGATTCGGTGTTTTACTACAAGGTTACACTGCACTGTATTATGCGATCTTGTGTGCCACTGCAGTTTTGGTGTTGTTCCAAAGTATTTAGATGCTAATACCCATATGTATGTCCATGTGCTCCGTGTTCTGTTGCTGATAGTTCTGTGATGTGCAGCATATGGGATAGAACTCAAGATCTCTTCTATAAAATTGTGCCGGTTCATCCTTAACAGGTGTTTCAGAGCTCATTAATCACACCTGATCAAGTTCGTGTCCTTCACTGTACTTAAAAGTGCAGGGATGTATGTGATGCAGCTGTTAATTTGCAATTTGAAAAAAAAAAGAATTATTTTCTAAATAAACTTAATTTATAATAATATCTGTGTCTGTTGTGTCAGCCATGTTTCATTTTGTTGCCATAAAACACTGAATGGATTTAGAGAACCTTTTATTAAAGAGACTACAGTATGACAGGAAGAAACACAACTCATTCGATCACTTCGATATAACAATCAGCATAAATATAAATTATTGGGGCATAAACAATAGATTGTCTTTAAAGACCATATGAGACTTGTGTCGAAAAGGTTTAACCAAAACTCTTTTCATGTTTTAAAGTCATTTCCTGAAATGTGTGTCTATTCTATGTTGTACAGGACTGAACAAAGAGGGCTCTTCACTTTGTCGTAGTTGTGCCCTAGATTTCACTTTTTATTTATTTTTGACTTGAAATTAATACAAGAAGAAACCATGCTCTGCCATTTTTTGTGAGTCTCTCGACCAACATGTACGCTCCAGTTCTCATTCAAACATTAAAAACTGACTACTTGCATGAAAGGTACATCCCACAAACAAGGTTTGATTTCAGTGTTGCAGGCGTCTCATGTCCAGGCTGATCGAGGTCTTCTGTGAATCTGATGAGGAGAGTTTCAAGCATGGGTCATCGGTTTTACATAAAACATTCAGTGTCCATCAAGTACTTTTATTTTCCTTTTTCTTCCCCCACCTTCTCCCGGTAGCCCCTCTCAGCCATCCTCTTCATCTCTTGCTTCAACTCCTCCTCCTGAATTCGGTGAGCCTCCATGTCCTCAAGTTCCTCTTGCTCGACCCGGCACTGTTCATCCCACTTTTCCTGGAGCTGCTGTTCTAACTGCAGGGGACAACACAGTATGAAAAAAGTGAGAGATCCCGTTTTGCCCGGTACATTACTAGTGCAGAGAATCAACTCATCACTACCATTGTGCCACCACTTTTTAGGGGCCGAGGCTGGGGTTATTGAAGTTGTCAGTTCTAAACCTCGGTCTGTAATGATGTGAAGACAGAAGAACTGAAAACATGCAAACCTGTGCATTTATTTCTTGCATCCAGGCTGTTTTTTGCTTTTCTTTTCTTGCAGTCTCAATCCTCTGTTCTTCTTCATCTCGCCTCAGGGAAGCTGCCAAGATCTTTTGGTCTGCCTCCTGGTGGGAACATTGCGATTCAGACGTGTCATCAAAACCCAGAGAAAATGAATAAAAATTAGAAACCACATGCCAAGTTCTTTGAAAATATTCCTGTTAGCGCTGATCCTTGATCCTCTGATTGATCTTCTCTCATGTGTATGAAGAAGGTAGAGCCTTGCCTCCTGATCGAATTCAAAATCTAACCAGATACAGTTTTGGCAGGTCACATCCAAGTTCCACTTGGAAAACAAGCCGATTGAAAAGTAGTTACATTTGTATGGACATGACGAATCAGAAAATCAGCATGATGATGTTACTTCAGCACTATTATGATACATTTATTGCGTTTAGATGCCCCTTGAACTGGTGTTTTGTGAGGACGTTTCCTTTTTGAACTTGTGGTGCTCTTTAAATTTCACCTTATTATTGCATAATGTGGTTCATGCACAAGATGCAACTTTTCCATGAAAGGATATGGGAGCTGTCAGAATGTGTATCTGATACCGTCAGGATAACAAAGGTTTGTGCCAACTGAGCGAAAAACAGGCAAAATAACTCACCAGTTCTTCCTGCAGTTGCTGAGCTCTCCTCCTCAGCTGAGCACGACATTGCTGTATCAGGAAATGTCTGGTGGACAACAGATGCAGTTCGGTCTGATCGGTTGGAAGCTTCATCTGGCTTTTGCTCAGTTAACGTCCCAAAAAATAAAACCTACCCCATTTCAGACTTCTTGTGCTGTTCCTCCATTATTCTCCTTTCCTCCTCCATCTTCTCCAGCTCCATCTGCTGGACCAGCAGAGCTTCCTGACCCTTCTTTAACCGTGTCGCCTTAAACAAAGACAGTATTGAAAACAAAATTGCGATACCATCTCCATAAGCGACTCCGTGATTGAAATACCTCTTCTTCTCGGAGCCTTAGTTCCTCGATCTGTTTGCGAAGTTCTTCTGCTCTCTGCCGCTGCTCAGCTTTTTTTTCCCCCTCCGCCTGCCTTATCCTCTCCAGTTCCAATTTTTGGGACCTTGCACACTCGTCTTCAAACAGCCTCTTCTCCTCCTGCTCTCGCACTTCTTGCTGCAGGAGACGTATATTTTTCAAACATTTAAACAAACAAAAAACATTCAACCATGTAGTGAATTGCGGATATGAATCTCGGTGGAGTTCACTTGATATTGCCTCACTGATACCAAGAAAATACACGAGTCAGAATAAAATGATTGCTCACAATATATTTACACACTTAAATGATTCAGTTTGGATCATACTGATACCACGGTAGACAACAGCTTCACATATTACCGGTGGAGTAAATCTACTTTGCTTAACCGGCCAGTTACGGGGATATCTCTGTCTGATGGCTGGCATAGATTTCCTACCTGCCTCTTTTCACATATCTGCTCTTGCCATTGGTTGACAACGTGATCTTGATGTAGCGCTGACTCCACCTGTGGACAAATGAAAAATAATAAATGTTACACGTGGGACAAAAGACACCGAAGAACCTGAAAGATGCAGGGGAGGATAATGGAATATATTATTCACAATTCTTACTGACCTAAAGAACTGAACTCAATGGTGTATCTGGTCAAAGTGTTGCTTTTCTGCACTCCCTGAGCACCTTTGACATATGAACACTTGCTCATATTCATCTATAACTTTGAAAGTGTCATTGAAAACACGGCAAATTAGGAGGTTTCGTCTCAGCTACCTGTCTCAACTCTGGGGTGTTTTCCTTCCAGTGATCCTTCAGCAGCTCTTGTGCCAGCTAGGTGTATAAAAAAAAAAAAATAAAATAAAAAAAAAAAAAATTATATATATATCGGAAATAAGAGTATCAGGACTGATAAAAGATTATCATGGAAGAAAATGAGCATCGATGTGAGAACCTTTTTCCTTTTCTCCTCTCTGGCAGAACACAGCTTGTCCGCCCTTTGAGTCAGCTGCCTCGCCCAGGTGTTCCTGTCAGGTACCACTTGCTTCAACTCTTCCTCCAGATGGCGTTGCTCCTCTTCAAGCATTATCCGAAGTTGATTCCTGCGCCGCTCTAGAGTCTCTCTTTTTTCCTCGTTCAGCTTTTGTTTATGGTACGCCAACATACTGACAGAACAAATGAAAATAGACAGTTGTAGAATAGAACGGAATATCCCTTTGATCATCCCACAGTGGGGAAATTTCAATTTGTAGATTTTTCTACAGGTTCATTGTCCCGTCTCTTCTACCATGGTTGATAAATCAAGTCACACATCTCTAACTTCCTTTCAGAAAATTAAATGGAGCTTTTAGAGACTCATGTTTTTGTATATATGAAAATTGTGGGGGCGTTTGCTACCTATCTGGGTTCACCGTGGACAGTAAAATAAGAATTTCATGGTAAAGGGAAACACGTGTCTAAACTGTACGTAGACTCTTTGAATCTTGCATGATCTTTTGTTCATTATGAAAGATATTGTTTATGTGCTCAATTTGTGTATCATGAAATATGCTCCAGATCTACCTCATAATGACCATCCGCTAATCTTTTTATCCGACACTGATGTAATTTGCTGTCTTGCTAAAATTGGTAATTTATAGAAGACTGTCTTTTAGTCATGTAGAACCCTCATACGTCACCTCATCTACCCTTCCCTCTCTTGTGTTTTCCTCCTTCATCAGCTCCTAAAAGCACTCTGTCCATTTTCCCATCACTTTTCTGGACTCTCTCGATACATTTCCCTCTCTGTCCTCAATCACCTGCTGCACATCCTTTCCGACTCTAGAAACCATCTTACCGTCCAACCTTGCATGCAAGTCATTTAGATCTGCACATGGACTGCTGGGCATGAAGTTACCTCCTCTGGTAAGAGTCCCGGGAGCTCCACGCAGCCTGTCTGTGACTGCGGACACTCTGTTCCCTGAAGTACCGGGCGTGGAGTTCCCACTGCTGCCGCGACCGGGCCTCCTGCTCCCGCTGCCGCGCCTGGTGGTGTGCCAGCACCCGGGAGCGATCGGATACCCGGGCGGAGAGGGTCGGCAGCGCCATGGACCTGAATGAAAACTGACGGACGACGCAGGCGCTAATCTCGTGGAGCCAAAATGGCGGCTCTTAATCAACAAATCAAGGGCTTGATTACCTGGTCAAAACAGTTCGTTCACGATGGCGCCCGAAACTTCCAGCTCTGACTTTCAAAAGATAATAAAATGTTTACATCACATTTGTGGTTTACTGTTACATTTACCTCAGTTGAAAGTACACGTTTGTGTAATTTAATAACAGGTTATTTTAGCCCACGGGTTGGTTTGCTTCATTCTTGCGATAATGTGATCAGTAAATGCAAAACATTGCGACAATTAAGATTTTTTTTTTTGTTTTTAAATGAGGGTGGTAAGTGAAAGAGACGTGCATAAAGATGTATTTACTGTCGGTGGACTTCCTTCGTGGACGGCCGCTGAAAATCAGTCAAGATTTGTCTTTAAGACACAACTCTAGCGTCTCCCTTGGTGACCGCGGCTTCTGGTTCCACTTCCTACGGGAAGAGGCGAAGGACATATTTCAGCTAAAAGAAAAAAAGGCGATTCGTTTAATTCGTCCCCCACTCCTCCCAAAGTGCGTGTAATTCCAGCGTGTTTACACAACGAAAGTGCTCGAAATGAATCACATCGGAAATGAAAACAACACTTGAACGCAACGATCCAATCAATTATGCAAAAATATCAATATCAATTTGGAAATTAAATATCACATTGTCCAATGCTCGATTACCAAAAACCTTTTCAGCCTGTAGATACTTCAAAAGCACTATTTTGGATTTTACAATTACCTGCTATGGGAGAAAAAAACAGCGTGGGTGTATTTTAACAAAGATTATTGACAGTGTGTGCAGTCAAACATTTCAACAAATGTAATTTTAAGTACTGCATAGTCGATTTTCGGGTGATGTTTACACACGAGTTGTGATTGATGTTAAGCAATTCTGAGATATTGCTCAAAACTCATTAGTTGGCAGTAAAGTGGCAGAAGAAGAGCAATGTGAGTCAGCTAATTTAAATTCATCAGATGCTCTTGTGTTTTTCCTGCTTGTTGTCTCTTTCCGTGACTTCTACCTAATGACCTAGAGAGAACTAGAGAGAGGGAGGGAGAGAGAGAAAGAGAGAGAGAGAGAGAGAGAGAATGTGTGTGTTAGGGCTTGGGGTTGGCATGCAGGTGTAGTGTCACTGTGGTTGACCCGGGAGGTTGATAGCCTGTTGATCTTCTGTCAGAGGTAAGTGTGAGACGGACCTGAATGCAATGTCTCTTCTCATGGAGCACCAGTTCAGACAGCTGCCGGCTGACAAGCAGGTGGAGACAAGACCTTTTCTGGAGGCGGTGTCATATCTTCCATCATTCTTTGGTAAGTGGGGTTTCTGATGTGTAATAACAACAACAACAATAATAATAATAATAACAATAAAAATAATCGTAATGATTTGGGGTTATTTTGACTTTTTAGTACACCGACTTTTTTTGAGTTTGTGTGATATTTTATTGTCTGTGGGGGAAGGTTCTTCTCCACAGTACTGGACATAGAGCAAACAATACACTTAACATAGATCACTGCACAACAATGGCGGAGAGGGTCAGCGTATAATGAGGAAAAAAACAGCTTTAGAGTGAAGCAGGGACAAAACACGGAGTAACATGTGATAGCTCCAGGCACCTGCAGTACCTTCACAGTTCCTCTGGATCTGAGGGACAGTGCCAAGTCACCATATGTTGGTATAGATGTGGAGTTGTTTCAAAATATTCAGCTGAACAATGGCGTTCATGATAGTTCATTACAGTACACGCTTGACTGTTATGAGGGTCTAATAAAATGTATGTGATTGACAATAGTTTAAAATTGTAAATTCATAAGTTTAATCATCCAAGTGCTGTTAAATGTTAAAAGAGCAACTACCTGATTCTATGCACCCTTTTTCTACCCAAGTTATGTGTGTGACTTCTTAAAAACAAAACAAAACAAACACTTGTAATGGAGAGAAATCTGTCAAAACACTTATTGAAACAATCTCGCTTTTTTTCAAAACAAGCTTTTGAGGTTCATATTTCTCATCGCCAGTCGTCCACAATCCTTTTTCATGCATAATTTAATTACTGCCCTGGATTTTTAGTCATGAAAATTGATTAGTATGGTGTTGAGTTGCCACTGCCCATTCACGGGCATCACGATGCACCCGGGCATCTTTGTGCTGCTTCATTCTGTATTCATTAGCCAAAGCTGCTCTATGGAAATTGCCATGTGAAACCCCTGAGAGGAAGTCTGATGTCGATATTAACCTCTTTTCACTCTTTTCACTTCTGTTTTTTCTGACCTAGAAAAATTCTTGGCTGTAACATAATGTTCCAACAAGCCAAAGTCTCATATAACCATTGTTGGTCCCCAATGAGGTTCGGGACTGTTTCTATTTAGTATATTTTGTACACATACACACGCACACACACACACACACACACACACACACACACACACACACACGCACACGCACACGCACACGCACACACACACACACACACACACACACACACACACACACACACACATACAAGGGAACTTCCAAGCATGACTTAACCTTAAGGAAAGACACAATTTTTATCTCTTGCGTGGGTGGGAAGCACAAAACTTTTATCCCAGCGCTGAAATGAACAAAAGTACCAGTCGAATAAATCTAAGTATGTTCAATAGATGAATAACAAAATAATTATAAATCAGTTACCGACATCTGAATTTTGTAAACCCTCACGACCTGCTTCGGGGATTCCGTACAGTTGTCAGAGTATTTATCTTAAGCCATGACATTTTCAACTGATCACTTGTATTGTGTGCAGAACCTTCATTTGATAGGCACTTGCATTACGTGTAAAACTGTCATTTGATAATTAGTGGTGGATGAGCAACGTTTCTTTGGGGATCCTGGAAGTCCCTGGTGTCTTCATCCTTCTGCAGGCCAGGGGCAACTTCATCAATGGTCGTGCCCTGGCCCCTTGTGGTCATTTGTTAGTACTACATCTTATTACATCAACAGCTTCGTCATATAACACTTCCCAGTTTGAGACATCGTGAGAGAATACACAAAAACAAATAAAACAAGGCAGCCTCTCCCCTTTTGGATGAAATCTTTAATCGGATGGTCAAAGTGAAGTGAAGTGAAGTTAGTTTACCCACATCACTGACATGGCATTTTAACTTGAGCCTTGCTCAAGATGACGTGATTGAAACTTGGTTTCGTGAAGATAAAAAAGACAAAGTGATGGGCATCTGAAACTCCTGAAAACAGATCTGTTGACCTGACCCTAACCCTTACCCTAACCCTAACCCTGACCCTGACCCTAACCCTGACCCTAAACCTAACCCTAACCCTAACCCTAACCCTAACCCTAACCCTAACCCTAACCCTAACCCTAACCCTTACCCTAACGCATAATGATCGAGTGAACTTTGTCGGAGAGTTAACAGGCTGTGGTCAGAAAATGTCTTGTAAGTGCCAGGTGTTTAAGTGACAGTGTTGTGCATTGATACTCCACACGCGGTTTTCATTCGAGTTCAGTCCGTTTCTTGGGTTTGACAAGATCTACCACAATATGCCACATCATTTTTCTTTCCCTTTTTCCCCCCACCAATCTTTCATTCATTTTCCAAATTATTATTTTGTCTGACTCATGTAAAGCCACAACCCCCAAAAATCCACTTTAAACTGCTCATATCAATCTGTTACTAATCTGAACAAACAGGGCCATGATTTATAAAAGCAAGGAAATTGTATTTGTCTGTGTTTTAGGCACACGACATATCACATTAGGTCTGGTTGTATTTGAAAGAAGCCGTACGTCTCCAAAAATGATCCAGATGTGTTTAAAACTGTTAAAATAGGACTGGAGAAAAATGTTGTTTTTCTCAGCATTTTGTCGCGTGGACTCTCAGTTTGATTGTATAACAGTATATGATGCGCATATGTATCATTAGATGCACACGCGTATTATTAGATCAGTGGTTCTTAACCTTGTTGGAGGTACCGAACCCCACCAGTTTCATATGCCCATTCCCTGAACCCTTCGTAATAGGAAAAATAAAATATGTTTTTTTTTTCCAATTCAAAACATAGGCACATACAGTGGGCCCCAAAAATGTAGATTTTTCGTTTATGGATTAAAAAATATTATTAATTCTTTTCAACCCATAAAATATTTGTGGTTTACTTTTTCATGCGCTATTCAGAGATAAGTAAAGTTTTTTTTGTTTGATTTAGATAGTACTGGGGTTAAAAAATGCCGTTTTTTGGATGAATCCCGCTATTATGCAAAATTACGATATATCTTTCGATTATTATTAGGTTTTAACTAGTTTTTGTTTTATTTCCGTCCCCCCAAAACATTTTTTGAATGAATTCTTGAAATTAATTTTCTTCATATGACGAAAAGAAGTGATGCCTTTGATAAAATATTAAATTATCTATTATTTCTACATATAGAAATGATATATATATGAGTTGGTTGTGTGTCTTGACCTCCGCCCAAACCCCTGAGACTGACTCACCGAGGCCCCAGGGTTCGATCGAACCCAGGTTAAAAACCACTGTATTAGATGCATATGTGTAATTTGTGGTATGTTCGTATGTGTTGTTTTATTTGTATTTGCTATCTTTGTAGGTGCTGTCTTTAAATGAAACCGACCCAAAATCGTGCGTGTCAATGTATTTGAATGACAGGAATCAAGACTTTAGAATTATCTCTAGATAGATATCTCCACATAATGTTTTTTCAAAAACATTTAAGAATTTTTTGATTTGCTTGTCTCTCCTCAGACTGCCTCGGCTCCACCATCTTTGCGCCGATTAAAGCAGACATATCGGGGAACATCACGGTAAACACGTCCACTCGGTCACGGGACACAAAAGTAATCAGCCGGAGTGTACTTTGATATGATAACACATGAAGATGTATGATGTGAAATGTTTAGAAAATCAAGGCCGTTTATGATACCAACCCAGGACGCTTTAAGACGCTTCAGCAAATTTTGGAAGTGGAGAAGGAAATGCACGGAGCGGAGTGGCCCAAAGTCGGAGCAACTTTGTCTCTCATGTGGTTAAAAAGGTTTGAGATTTTTTTGTTTCGTTTTATTTGGCTTTGGCTGATAAACGTGACTGACCTTCTGACCTTCTGAATCTGCTTCCACCGCCGCTCGGTTTTATCCCAGAGCTCTGCGATTCATCCAAGTGTTCCTGCAAAGCCTGGTGAACGGCGAGAGGGACGAAAATAACCCCAACCTCATTAGAGTCAACGTCACCAAAGCGTACGAAGTTGCGCTGAAGAAGTACCACGGCTGGCTGGTTCAGCAGCTCTTCAGAGTGAGTCCTGTCTTTATCGCCTCAGAAATATAAGCCTCACAGACAGTGTGTCCTCTCTGCTATTAGCATGTGTTTGTTGTTGTTCTTTTGGTTTTTCAGGCAGCTTTATATGCGGCACCATATAGGTCCGAGTTCCTGAAGGCCCTCTCCAAAGGCCAGGACGTCAGGGAAGAGGAATGCTTGGAGAAAGTAAAAAAATTCCTCGTCAATTTCTCGGCCACCGTCGACGTCATTTACGAGATGTATAACAAGATGAATGCTGACCTCGACTACAAAGTGTGACTGACGGACAATTCTTCTCCCTCTTGTGTTGGATTTTGTTTACAAAATAATTTCCCATTCTTCAGATTGTCGGGAGCCTAGTCGGATCATCGCAGGAGAGTACTTCTGACGTCCTTGGCATATTTGTCTAACGGCGTCATTTTGACAGGTTTCGGAAAGCAGATGCATATCGAAGTGCTTTATTCGTGATCATTTCATTACTCTGATCAGTCATTTTTCAGATTTATCTTTTTCCAAAGAAAATTCATTCATTCATTGCACATCTGTATGCACAATATAGTCTTATTCTGGAACACCATTGTTGCACCCAGAGTGCAAGCATAGATAATGACTGACTGACTGATTGACTGACTGACTGACTGAATGAATGAATGAATGAATGAATGAATGAATGAATGAATGAATGAATGAATGAATGAATGAACATTGTTTTCGCAGCACAAACAACTGTCCAGCGGGAGGTTGCAATTTGCCTGACTTTTCTGATGCTGTCGATAGAAATAAACACCACCAGCGCTGGACAGAATTATAAATAGGGTTAGGGTTATAGGTTCGAATAATAGTTGTAGCATTTTTGTGGATTTTATGAACGTTTTAGAGTTGCTGTAAATTGTTTTGTTCAGTAACTCAATGATCTGATTGTTAGTGGAGTGGATTTTTAACAGGAGCTTATCCAATATTTACTTATTTGAATTCTGAATGAAGTTTGCTTTTTGTTATATTCTTCAAATAAGTAAAAAAAAACATTTTTTTTTTAAATGATCACCTCTTGTTGCCTTGCAGTGGAAGTACAAGGCCTTTAAGAGCCTTGGGTTTTTATCTTTTGTTGTTGCTGTGGGGTTTTTTTTTCTAATTACATCATGCTCAAGTTTTAGTTGACCTATTTTCCATCCCTTCAAAAAATATACAATTTAGGGTTTCTGTGCTTCTATGCAGGTGTTGCATGTCTTTTATATTTCTAAACATGTTCCTCTGTCCACCCTCCTCTCAGGATTTTGCACAAAGCTGACCGTCTTGGGATTTGATCGAATATAAACACTTTGCAGTACAAGTTGGTGTCCGTGTCTTTGTTTAAATTCGGCAGAGAATCCGATGATATCAGCCCACCCTGAAGTTGAAGAAGACCAACAGGCCCTCCCCCTCCTGCCTGAACCGTGTGGCAGAAGATTATCATCTTTGATATGATTTACCTGACAACTATCTGTCTCACTGAGTCATGTTGAAGACAGATCAGCGGAAAAAAAAGTGCAGCATTTTTGAAATATTGTAGCCATGTGATCATCTCTCTGAAAAGTCAGCTCTGTTTGAACATGTTCAGTTAAAATACACGCAACAGAAAAACAATGTCCGCTGCCGAAATGTGGAAATGCAGTCCGGAGGAGGAAGATCAATGTGTTGACATGGACAGGAAACAGACTATAATGCATGGTATGATAAGTTGTTCAGATGGCTTCAATTATCAAACTGCGGGAACGCGACCACACGGTCACGCACAAATAAACTGAAGGGAAAAACACAGACACCTATTCATCAATTTAAACACAAATGATAACAAAGGGAATATGTCCAGAAACGATCCTTCGGCCTTTAACCTCTCTTTTCTGGCGACAGATGAGATCAGGGTTCACCGTTTACACAGAGGGTTTGTTTCACGGGTGTTTAGGGCGCCACCCCTGCGGCCACCGCTGTAACGGCAGATGGAGCTCTTCCCCGTTTGTGGCTCCTCAGTGCCGTAGACCCACCCGAGCCTATCCTTCTCCTTACGGACTTTTAGTTTCAGCTCATCGAAAAAGCCAAGAACAACTGGAAGAAAGGTAAGAAATACCTGACGACCTTTGTGTCATCCAATCCCGTCGAACTGAACTACTTTATCTGACTTAATTCACATTTGAGAGCTAAATCTTTAAAGTTTTTAAAGTTTGACTCAAACACTTTTACTTGATATTGTTCGCAAATTAAGACATCCAACTGTTTATTTCTCTTCTTTTTTTAAACATTTTCTTGATGTTTTCATCCACCCAGCTGTAAGTCTTTATCCCGGTATAATATGACTTCGTAGGTGGATCTAGTATTCCCGGCACTTATTTGACCAAAGGCAGAGTCTTGACCTCTCTTGTCCTGTTGAAGTCATATCAGCGGCAGCAGAGCAGGAAGTCTCACGTCTCTCGAGGAGGTGCGGGGTGGGAAAGAAGTTAAATAGACTCCTTCAGGATGTTCATTGTCAGGGTTAAAAAGTGAGCTATCTCCTTGATATGTCCCCCTGCCAGCGTGATCTGCCATATACTTTCACACCTTTTTTTTCTTCTTCTCTTAAATCACTCCAGAAAAGAAGTTTATCAAGGGCATCCTCCCTTTGTCCGTCTTTTTTTTTTTTTTTTTTTTTACTGTCAAATGCCTGTTGAAGTGAAAAGGCATGATAATCCCGTGTCGGAGTCGGGCGTGAGTCATGCCCCCCCCCCGGCTCCTCTGTTTGTGTTGCTCCTTTACTGCCCGCCATAGAGAAGTTTTCATTGAACAAACTCCGGATGCCACAGGAAAGATAGCTACGGGTTCCCGCTTTCCTCCGGCATTCAGATGTGTGTTTGTGAGTGTGTGTGTGTGCGTGTGTGAGAAATGCAATTTGAGGTGAACCTGGAAGGCGTGTGTTAAACAGACGGGCGCCGTGTTCCCACTCCCGAGACCTCCACTGAATGACTTGTTGGTTTTGGCTTCGGCGCTTTGTGATGTTTTCCCCGCATCCCAGCCTTTCGGTGTCGCCGAGGTCCTCCAGTCTTTTGTGTGTCCGCATGTGGCTGGCATTAATTTGTTTTCTCTTGTCTTCAGGCCGTCCACATGCTCCACCTCCACTTTCTGCTGCTGCGGAATTTAGCACACAACTGTGATAAAAGGGATGAATGAGGTAGGAGCCGAATGCCGCATTTATAGATTTGAGCGATCTTGAAAAGCTCGGGTATGATATCGAATCGCGAAACATGTTTTCTGGGGATCGACAATTTTCAAGGTCGCTGTGGGCGTGCTAGAAAAAAAATGTAAAAATCTCATTTTCCAGGTGAAAGCGATGTGAACGCATCATTTGGAAATCCCGCCGCCAGAGGATGAAAATTAAGTGGTGGTAAAAAAAAAAAAAATATAGTGTTTATTCGTGCTTCTCTAGTGTCTAATCTCAGCCATGCGTTGTCTTTCCTGTTTTTGTAAATACTTGTTTTCCCGCCGAGCCAAATGTGTGACATTTCTACTGTAACGCAATCATGGACGTTTGATCGCGTCCGCCTGACGACCCGAAACGTCTGCGTCTGATCCGGAAAACCTTAACGCTGTATCCGTTCCAGGGCCGATCTGCTTCAACTCTCCTGAGAAGGTGCCATCTTGCCTTGTCCAAGGCCGACACCCTCAGCTCCCTCCCCGGCAGGGCCTCTCCCTCCGTGGACGCGGGCGAAGGCGGCGACAATGACGGCGCCTTCCCCTTGTCCGAATTCTCGGACCTGTTCGAGAGCGCGGACGGCTCCCCGTCGGCCGGGGAGCCCAACCAGGAAGCGGCCCAGGAGCCGGTCCAGCCGGGCCAGCCCGCGGACGGCAGGCAAAACCTGCGGATGAAGTTCCAGGGTGCTTTCAGGAAGGGCATCTCCAACCCCATGGACCTTCTGGAATCCACCATATATGAGTCAAGCGTCGTTCCGGGTCCAAAGAAAGCACCCATGGACTCGCTCTTTGATTACGGCACCTACAGAAACCCCGATAACCAGAAACGGCGGAGGAAGAAGCTCCCGCGAGGGTGAGGAAGGCCTTTCACTTCTCCACCTTGCACCACCACCATGAGAGATCACTGTGTGTGTGTGTGTGTGTGTGTGTGTGTGTGTGTGTGTGTCACAAAAACCACAGTATATGCTCCTTCTACCTTCTTACTTTCAAGTTTACTTTTCCAGTTTACCATTGGTGGAGCCAGACTGGGTTTCTTTTCAAGTGACAAAAGGGAGGTTTTTTGGAAAAATATTGTCATTAAAAAAAAAAATTAAAAAAAACTCCAATAACCGCCGCTGTAGACATAGGTGTGCTCCAGGAAGTTTATACACACACACACACACACACACACATGTACAGAGGGCCCCTATACTCCGCCCGTTCACCCGTCTAACAGAGAGTATGTTGTTGGTTCCCCTGCAGCTGTTGAGGTAATATTCAGGCCGCTCTCTGTTCCTGGCAGCCCCGTTGGCTTCAGACCCACAGAGACCCTTTCATTTGAGCAATCGAGCGCATTACTAATTTCCTGAATGACGTTCTTTTAGCTTACGGGTCAGTGTGGCTCAAGAGGAAGAGCGGCTGTTCGGTATCGCCAAAAGTTATCGGCGTGTAAAACGTGCGACTGTGAACGTCGGGATACTCCGAAGGGTTTCGTGTTCCACTTGGACTTGGAAAAGACGGTTGATAATGAAGCGCTCTTGAACGCGAAAATGAAACGTCGTGAAATTCTTTTTTTTTTTCGGATTCTCTCAGCAAAACGGAGACATCCGCTGACGATGGCCCGAGCGCCGACCCGCCGAAGGTGATGAAAGCGTTCAACCGCTCGTTGCTGTTTGACTGCGTGTCACGCGGAGACCCCGAGGCCCTGGAGGGCCTTCTGGAGTACCTGCAGAGCAACGACAAGAGGCTAACGGACGAGGAGTTCAGAGGTAGACGTGACACAAGTTTGGAAAAAGCCGTCGGTGATTTCTGTCCCCAAAATCAGAGGAAACATCACGCACTTCATAATAAAACCCATCGCATCAAAACACGAACTTTCTAAAGGGGAGGTAAAAGTGCAAAGTGCTTTGCCTTTGACCCCCGGTTTTGTTCCACCAGCTCCTTCTTTCTGCTGTTTTTGGCTCAGTCAGACGGACGTGAGCAGGAAAGGGCTGATGATGTCGGAGTATTTGGCCACCGGGGACACGCAAGGAAGGCTTCCCGTGTGTGTTTTGTGCTTCTCACAGGGAGCGGACAGAAGTCACGGCAAACTGTCACGTCATTGAGCGTTAAAAGAGGACAAAGAGACGACGAAAATTCCAAAGTGTCTTAAAAATAGACTCCGAGGTATGTTTCACACAACTTTACCATGAAGTCACAGACCCGCTCTTTTTTTTTCTTTTTTTTTTCCCGCCAGAGCCGACCACGGGTAAGACGTGTCTTCCCAAAGCCCTCATGAACCTTTACGGCGGGCGGGACAACACCACCCCCCCCCCGGGGGGGTTGGTGGGAAGAAGGGGGACCTCCTACAGGTTATCCAAACCCCCTCCCCGGGCGG
>CAAKHD010001255.1:47828-78277 GCA_901007705.1 Fistularia tabacaria | reverse complement strand
GGCGCGCGGGCGCGGGCGGCGCGGCGCGCGGGGGGGCGCGCGGGTGTGCGGGGGGGGGGGGTGTGGGCGGGGGTGTGTGTGTGTGTGTGTGTGTGTGTGTGTGTGTGTGTGTGTGTGTGTGTGTGTGTGTGTGTGTGTGTGTGTGGTGAGGAGGATATTGATTCTCTTTGTATAGCTTTTTGATTTTTTTTTTAAAATTTGTACATCTTTTCTTTTTTGTGTTACCCCTGACTAAACAGATTTATTATGTATATATTTGTTCATAAAATCTGATGATTACAATTTTATTTACTTATTTTCTCCTCCCTCGCCTGCCAGACCGGCGGCTCTGGAGCAGTTCAAGTCGTTCGGTGCTGAGCCACTCGAGGTGGACATCAAGGAATCCGGGGAGGGGGTCGGAGGTTACGCCAAGGAGATGTCCAAGGAGTTCATCGAGGCGGAGATGGCCCTGTTCGCCAGGCAGTGCAAAGAAGTCGACATTCTCATCAGCACCGCCCTAATTCCAGGTCGGTCTGCCCGCCGCCGAGTCCCACTCTGACCAGAAATGAAAGTTTTTCCATCTGCGTTCTCACCCTTTGGCCCTCCGAAGCATCTCAGCTGCTCCAATGAGCCCTTATCGCCTGAGAAATCTGTGAACCCGGCCGGAGCCTCCTGAAAGAGGGAGCGGCCGGCTGATAACGTCCGATTTCCGGGTGAAAACCCGACTCAAGTCCGACTTTTGTTATCTACACTGAAGTTCATGTGAAGCGAGAATTAGTGTTTGATTTCGATTCAGGCCGTCCTCCGCTCTCCCTGCATGGATTTACAGTGAACAATACTCGTGGAGGATCTCAGTCATCCAGGTCGCGGAGAATTATTGTCAAAATCTTCTTGTCGAACTGAAGAAGCCTCTCGGATGAGGGGTGAAACATCTGAAACGTCTTCAAGTGAAGAAATTAAAGTCCAGCTGCCACGACAAGAAGATTTCGACAAGAATTGACAGTGAACACACATTCATTCATCATTTCGTCCGCTTGTTCTGCAGGAGGATCCATTCACCCTCTCATTCACACCTCATAGAGACATGCAACCATTCACACATCTGGACACTTAAGGGCAGGGGCGCTCAACATGTCGATCCTGATCTACTTGTCGACCACAAAGGCAACGCCGGTCGATCGCGGAGCTCTGCCCTTCAAAAATCTCAACCGCACAACGGGAAAAAATGACTCAACCGTGAGCCATGGAATCCACGACAGTCCAAGTAATGTGTGTAGATCGCGTGCCATTAAAAATAGCCGTTAGCCTATCATCCATCCCCACTGCGGCGTTGACGCACTTGATTGACGCGCCATACATGTTCATGCTGTTGTGCCAGGGAAACAATTCATATTTTAAATATTAAGTATACTTGGTGTATGTGTATAAATCAATTTTATTGCTGGTAGATCATTTTGACTTGGTCATTTTAAGAGTAGCTCGCAAGCCAAAAAAAAGTGTGGGCACCCCTGCTTTAGGGTCTCCAATGAAAAGCTCTCGAGTGCCCTGTGAGTGACCCTCTTTAGCTTTTCCAACCCTCTTCTTCTTCTTCTTCTGTCCTGTCTGCAGGAAAGCGTGCTCCCATTCTCATCAAGAAGGAGTTTGTGGAGTCGATGAAAGACGGCTCGGTGGTGGTGGATCTGGCCGCGGAGGCCGGGGGCAACATCGAGACCACCAGGCCCGGCGAGCTGCACGTTCACAAGGTGAGCATTTCTTCTTCAGCCAGTATCTACTTGCACTTTTTAACATTAACCTCTGAATTTTTTGTTGTTGTTGTTGTTATTATTTTTATGTACTTTTTTCATAATACTAATTCAAAATAAGAACGTGACCCACATCGGCTACACGGACCTGCCCAGCCGCTTGGCCACTCAGGCCAGCACTCTGTATTCAAACAACATCCTGAAGCTGCTGAAGGCCATCAGCCCCGACAAGGAGCACTTCCACTACGAGCCCAAGGAGGATTTCGACTACGGAACCATCGACCATGTCATCCGGGGGACCCTGGTGATGAAGGTGGGTTTGCCTTTTTTTCGTGAAAGCCGGCAGACGCCGTTCGCCCAGATTCAGTCACGCGAAGCACATTTCGCCAAACGAGCGTGGAAAAAAGCGAAAAAACACACACACACACGAAAAAAAAAAAAAAACTACTCCCAGCTGGGAATGGCTCGCACTGGAACTCTGCAGGAATGCTGCGAACAGTTCAAAATATAATTTTGCAGGAATTTTGGCTTTAACACATTGTTTGTGGTGAGAAAAGAATGCAACCTCAACATTCCATATCAGCTTACCCTCTTGTTCGACTAAGTATTATCCCCTGCCCCCCCCCGAAAAGGAAATTTATCTTTCAAAACCAATGGTAACTGGCTCGTGATTGCTGTTTGTTCAGTATAATCTTGTATTTTTATATTCCGAGTCCCCACATAATGCCAGACCCCCTTTTATTCCATGTGTCTCTCTCACGCGAAATCCCGCGGATGTCTTCTGCTGTAATCCCGTCCGCCACGTTCTCTTTCTTTTCTTGTTTTTTTTTTTTTGTGTGTGTGTCCAGGAAGGCCAGAACATGTTCCCGGCCCCGCTCCCGAAGACGGCCCCTCCGCCGCCGCCGGCCAAGCAGAAATCGGTCGCCGAGCTGGAGGCGGAGAAGGCGGCCGCCGTGTCCCCATTCAACCGCACCATGACTTCTGCAGGCGTCTACACTGCGGGTCCGAGTCGACATTAATGTGAAAATTTTTTTTTTTTAAATGATATCAACCAATCCGGATGACGTTGAAACAGCCTCTTTATTGATTTGGGGATTTTCTTGTTCATGTAACACCTAACAAAAGCGTTTCCCCAGCAGGCGTGTCCACCTGTCTGGCCCTAGGCATCATCTCCCCGAACGCCGCCTTCACCCAGATGGTGACGACCTTCGGCCTGGCAGGGATCGTGGGGTACCACACCGTGTGGGGCGTGACCCCCGCCCTGCACTCACCTCTGATGTCGGTCACCAATGCCATCTCAGGTTGGAATTGGAGCGCCTTAAATGTTCCCCTCTCCATGTTAAACACATGACTTTCCTTGACTGTGTGTGTGTGTGTGTGTGTTGTGCGCTCAGGCCTGACGGCAGTAGGAGGCCTGGTTCTGATGGGTGGGGGTCTCACCCCCTCGACCCTTCCCGAGACGCTTGCTCTAGCTGCAGCATTTGTTTCATCTATCAACATTGCAGGTCTGACACATCGACACGGCCGTAACCACATGAAAGGGAGGGAGGGAGGATCCATTCATCCTTTCATTCATACCTCGTATAGAGACACGCAACCATTCACCCTCTCATTCAAGTGTTCTATAGAGACGCACAACAATTCACCCTCTTACTTAACAGCTCATACAGAGACACGCAACAATTCAGCCTCTAATTCACACGTCATAGTGAAAACCATTCACCCTCCCATTCTCAGGTCATATGGGGATATGCAGCCATTCTTTCACTCATTCACAGGTCCTATATAGAGATGCAATTATTCAACCTCAGATTTAACAGGTCCTTTAGAGACGCGCAACAATTAACCCTCTCATTTGCAGGTCACACATGCAACCATTCATCCTGTCATTCACACCTCATAGTTACACCACCTTTTAACTCTTGTCGAAACTTTCTTGTCGTGGCAGCTGGACTTGAATTTCTTCACTTGAGGACGTTTCACTCCTCAACCACGACTTCAAACGTCTTCAAGTGAAGAATTCAAGTCCAGTTGCCGTGACGAGAAGATTTCGACAAGAATTCGTCATGACCCGGATGACTGAGAACCTCCAGATTGACCATCTCATTCACTCCTGGGTGGGGGTTGTAACCACCCCCCCGCTCTTCCCATCGAAGGAAAAATGCGTCTGTTTCTGCGTCAGGTGGCTTCCTGATCACCCAGCGGATGCTGGACATGTTCAAGCGGTCCACCGACCCTCCGGAGTACAACTACCTGTACCTCCTGCCGGGGACGGCGTTCGTGGGCGGATACGGGGCGTCCATGGCGGCGGGATACAGCATCGAGCAGGTGACGGGATACCCCCCCCCCCCTGCTTGAAATACTCCGGCCAATCGGGTTCGATGTTGACCGTGGCTGTTCACTGTCCGCCTCAGATGATGTACCTGGGCTCGGGCCTGTGCTGCGTGGGCGCCCTGGCAGGCCTCTCCGCCCAGGGGACCAGCCGTCTGGGGAACGCCCTCGGCATGATGGGAGTGGCGGGGGGCATCGCCGCCACCCTCGGCGCCCTCAAGCCGTCGCCAGAGCTGCTCTCCCAGATGTCGCTGGCCATGGCGACCGGAGGAACGCTGGGTACGTGGAGCACAAACTAAGGTTCCCCCTGCATCTAAGCAAAACCATGACGCTGAATTTCCACACTTCTCAAAAACCTGTGGACAATAACAAATTAATCTCTTTCTTTTTCTTCAAAAATTCGAGATTGCTGCTTTTATTCAAGATTTTGGGTTGTCATCAATGTTTACTTACATCATCAGAAATAGATTGCTGAGGAGAAAGTTGAATATGAAAATGTCTAAATTTACAAACTGTCAAATACTTTCTGGCTACTATGGAGTTGATGTTTTTTTTCCTTCCCAGATTATCTTTGTTTTTTTTCTAATTGAAATATTTCTTTGTCGAACCAGAAAGCAACAGCCCATTACCAGCACCATTACCATTTAATTTTTTGGAACGCCAGTCCTCAGACTCCTGACAAGAACATCCCTCATTCAGCACGCGCTCAGAGAGCCGTGGGTCTTGTCATCGCCTCAGAGGTCCATGCATATTGATGTAAATTTTAAAGAAGGGGGATTAGAAATGTTCGAGGCTGTGTGCACGCATAAGTAAGCCTGATTTAAAAAAATAAAGACAAAAAAAAGGTAGAAAACAACTTAATGCTTTTGATTGAAAGCAGGTGTCTGTGCTTCATCACCTCATTGTATAAATGTTTTTCTACGTTCAGCCAACCTGCTTGGGAGATTTGCCACAGTAACGGTTTTGAGATCTACCAAAATACTTTTCACCCCCACCTCCCCTTTTTTTTCCTGTCGGAGTGCAGGCTTAACCATCGCCAAGCGCATTGAGATCTCCGACCTGCCCCAGCTGGTGGCGGCTTTCCACAGCCTGGTGGGTCTGGCCGCCGTCTTCACCTGCATCGCCGAGTTCATGATCGAGCACCCCCACCTCGACACGCACCCGGCCGCCGGCGTGCTCAAGACCGTGGCGTATCTGGGCACCTACATCGGAGGGGTCACCTTTAGCGGATCCCTGGTGGCCTACGGCAAGCTGCAAGGTACAACTTTTGCTTTGGAGACCCCCCCCCCCCTCCCGATACCCCTTCGGCTCCTCGTCGTGGAACAACTCCCGATTTTCCCCGTGGCATCTCCAGTCCGTTCATCAACTTTGAGAAGCAAACAAAACAAGCTTTTATGAGATTCTCGTGTCTAACGGCCTCGGGTTTACTCCAGCGCGTGCAAATTGGGCCTTGGGATAAATCAATATCACAGTATTCAGATCCCCGTTTGTGTTGATCAATATTTCACAATACTCCTCGGGCTGTGAGAGATCGGGCAGCAAGTAAGTCAACTGTCTCCAATGTAATAAATAATGTTAAGAGTCCAATGTCTTCTATTTTGACCCAACAATAATCACAGCATCAATCATGAAATTTGTAGATCTCTAGTTTTATTGGTTTTTTTTTTTGGTGATCTTAGTTCATTTGAAAAGTTATTTTGTGCTGATTTGAGACCACAGCGGCCTTCGAACGGAACGGTCCTACCCGACTAGGGAGGGTTTGTGTCGTGCACCTGGAGCACAGCATTCAAAAACAAACCAACGCCAATGCCTTGTTTTCTGCATGGCGGGAATAGCAACCGCGGACTTTCCGATGGGATGAAGTGTTTTTATTTTCTTCCTGCGCTGCTTCGCCTTGCGAAAACCACCGCTTTTAGATAACATTGGACTCATTTCGGAAAAAATGCGAGCCCAGGAACCCACTCTGTAGCGTAGCAGGTCAGAAGAGCTCGGACCTCTTCATCGATCCGTTTTTTTTTTTTTTTTTGCAAGAAAATAGCCGACTAGTGATCACGATAGTTTTTAAAAGTGGCTCTCCACGGTCCACAAGAAGCACCGAGCATCTACGTCACATGAGTCCCTACGGAACCCTAAAAAGCCTCGGAGCAGAAGCTAAAACAGTTCTAGGAACTGAGGTCCCCGGTTCCTCTGCTGTCCCAATGCACGAAGAAACGGCCTAGTTCCTGTGAAAAAGTTTTATGAACTGAAGAGAAAGGGGCTGGTGATCCAGGACAACATCGACCAATTCCGCACTATGTGGGGGGGGGGACTACATCAGTAAGATGATCTATGAAGATATTTCCCAGCCTCGCTGGTTGGTAGAGCAAATGTACCCACACACATTTCCTGTTATTAAACGGAATCCGTGCATGTTGATTGTCGTGCATGGGACCCGGCGGCACGAATTTCACCGTGTCTTCTTTCAGCCCCGACCTCGCCGATAAACACAGCAGACGCATCGTCTGTCACTGATTACGTTTCTCGTCTGGCGAAAGCCAAAGATCCTCGGCTAAATCCAGGGCCTGGACGGCGAGCGTGCACTCGTGTGCGTGTGTTATGAGACTGATTAAGAAGCTGCTCTGCAAATGTGATCCGGAGGAAAAAAGAGGGCGGTCGGTTTTGCGGACGAGAACGAGACAGTCGGCCGACAGAGGAGACACGAGGGGTTCAGGGACTCGACTCGAGAAAAGCGGGCCGTTCCCCTGTCCCTCCCCTTTCAAGCAACGCTGGAAATGTTTTTTTCTTCTCTTCTAGGCATCCTGAACTCTGCTCCGCTGCTGCTGCCCGGACGCCACCTCTTGAACGCCGGTCTGATGACGGCGTCCATGGGAGGCATGGTGCCCTTCATGCTCAGCAGCAGCTACGGCACCGGCATGGGTTGCCTGCTGGGGGTGTCCGGCCTCTCCACTGTGATGGTGAGTGCGAGAAGAATGAAGAATGGGGTGATGAAGATCAGCGACCGGCGCCAGAAAACACGTCGTCTGTTTATTTGATACTCAAAAGGATGATTCATAACATAAACCTTCATTTTTTGTTGAATTACATATCATTCCTGAAATGAATAGCAAACCCAGTGTTTACACTGGGAGGGTGAAATACATTAAAAACATCTTCATCATCTTCAGCGCAACTTTAAGGTCGGAGGGTTCATAAAAATTCTCCTCAGAGGAAGTCGTCCAGTCATTCAATACAAGTTATTACAGCATAATAACCTATGAACCTGTTATATATTCATCTTCATTATTTTTGAACCTGTCATATATTTATCTTCATTATTTTTAATACTTTCTTTATTTTCCATGGAATTTGAGAATCACTTAGAGATAATTCATGCTTCAGTTCTCTGGTTGACCCCAGTCAATGATTTCCTCGGTTTTGTCGATTCCGGCTCTGGCCACGAGAGGCTCCAGTGAGCTGCCTGAACCGACGCTAACTGCACCTTATCATCAAGTGACGTTTTGTTGTACGAGAGGTTTAACAGATCGGCCATCAGCTTACGATGGGACCCGGTGTTTCATTTGCAGGGTGTAACGCTGACGGCGGCCATCGGGGGCGCCGACATGCCGGTGGTCATCACAGTTCTGAACAGCTACTCGGGGTGGGCGCTCTGCGCTGAGGGCTTCCTGCTGGACAACAACCTCATGACCATCGTCGGGGCTTTGATCGGCTCTTCGGGCGCCATCCTCTCCTACATCATGTGTGTGGTGAGTGGACACACCGGGTGACGATTATTTATTTTTTGGGGGGGGGGAATGTGTTTACGATATTTCCTGGTCATGGAAGCCTGTTCGATCATAGACTTCATGTTTTTATTCGTGAAAGCATAAAACAAAGAGGCGTGAAGCGAAAGTGGATCATTTTTGTTGGTGTCATTCATTAATGCTCACTATCGCCTTATCACTCGATTAGGGATGTTGATCGTGGCTTTATCATGAAAGAAATGATATAAGGAAAATAAAGTTTGAGGTGCTTCTGTGCCTCAGAGCACGGAGGTCCCTGGTTGGATTCCCACAGGGGGACTTCCTGTGTGGAGTCTCCGTGTTCTCCCCGTGCCGCCGGTTTCCTCTTCCAGTCCAAAAAACATAAAGGGGGGTCCATCAGAGACCCGAGATGAACGTATGAATGAGAGAGTGAATAGCTGAATGTCTCCGTAACGTGTGAATGAGAGGATAAATGGTTGTATGTCTCTGTGAGTGAGACGGTGAATGATTGCACGCCTCTCTGTGATGTGTGAATGGCCGCGTCTCTATAAGTAGCAACCGGCGTCCCGTCCAGGATGAATCCTGTCTCTCACCCAATCACAGCTGGGATAGAATCCAGCACCCAGAGAAACCGACTGCAGCATAAGCTGTATAGATAATGAACGAATTAATAAAGTTGGTCCCGGAAATCTCCAGGCTTTGCGCTATGGTGCTCTGGTACAGTGTGACTTATTCTTCCTCCTCCTCTCCGCCAAGGCGATGAACCGCTCCTTGCCCAATGTGATCCTGGGCGGCTACGGCACCACCTCCACCGCAGGCGGGAAGCCCATGGAGATTGTCGGCACTCACACCGAGGTCAACGTGGACCAGACCATCGACATCATCAAAGAGGCCAGCAACATTATCATCACACCAGGTACAGCACGTTCGTGCTCCCGGGGTCTGGACGAGACGCTGCGTAGTTTGACAAATCACAATTTTAACCAGTGCAGTGTTGTAACATTTAAAAAGAGAAGAAAAATGAGTCCGTCTCAACTCAACTTTTCTAGTTTTGCAGCCATTTTTTAATTTAATTTTTTTGTGTTTTCATTTTTTATAATGGAATACATTCTCCGTCCAAAGCATCCTGTTTCAAAGACCCATCTATTCGTGCCAAAGCATTGAAGAATAATCAAATATTTTTGATAGTCCCGGATCAAAACGACACTAGAAATGATATTGGACGTATATTTATTGTCGTATGTAAACAAAGCGCCATCGTCCGTGGGGAATATCACACATTCCGAATTTTTTCATTTCGACAGCCCGGACACTCTTCTTCATCCTAAAAGCGCAGTGTGCACATTACAGATTTATTGCTATTTGGAATCACCTCCTTTTTTTTTTATTTTTATTTTTTATTTATTGGCGGGTCCATTTTTGGATCAGTTTTGACTGTCCGTCAACTCCCCTCACACGTATTGACGACCATGCGAACTTCCAAATATTGCTGTCTTGGAAGATTACCTGCGAGGACGGTGGTTGTGGTGGAGGAGTCGCGCTGACAGAAACCGAGGCGAGGAGTGAGAGGCACAGCAGCTGTGATATATATATATATTTTTATTTTTCCCAACGCACACTCTGATGCGGTCCTTCAGACTTGTCTGGATCAGTAACGTCAAATTCACCTGACAAATAGGGGCGGCGGAGGTTGTTTTTCTTCTTTTTTTTCCTCGAATGATCTGGACGGCGAATGAATCACGTGGGCGGCCACAGGGAGGAGCAGTTCTTCCACGGACGAGCCGCTGCCGCCCTGTCTCGTGTCACAGGCCGCACATCCAGCCGGTACGGGTTTGTGGAGGAAAGAGGGAGCGTGACCCCCCTCACTCCCACCCCCGCCTCCGTTTCAATTTTTTTTTTTCAAACTGGCAAAACGGTCCGAAAACTGAGTAGCCGGAGGGGCCGGGGCGAGAGGAACCACTCGGATTCATTTTAAATGGCTCGAAACCAACACAAGGACAGCTGTGTGGCTCAACATGCTGGGTTGATTAAAGAAACAGTGAAAAGTCATTAGAGCTATTGAGTCCAGACTCGCTGTCAACAACAAATGCATGGCAGCCAGGAAACAGAAGGCTCCGGCCGTCTGGGGAATTGGAAAACACGGGATACGGGTGGCTGGCTTCGGGAAACTCCACTTGGGGTAACGCTGAACTCGTCGAGGTGCACGGCCGGCAGGGTTACACGGGGGTTACGCAGACACAAACGATAAAGGAGCTCTTTGCACGCAGAGGACTCAAATCAACACCACACACGCAGTTTTTTTTTTTTTATTCCTCGTCCAACACCGATGTGCCGCTGTTTGATATAAAGAGCAGACTTGTGGACGATGGGGATAAAAGGAGGAATGACTGGGACATAGATTGTTTTTGCTTTCGTCGAAAGAATGGGGGGCGAGGGGGGCATTTTTCTAGAATACATCCATGATGTGGGACGTTGTTGATTTACGAAGTTTCGAGAGCTTATTTTCCTTACGTCTGCTCCCTCAGTGACTCAGCCTCCTCCGGCTAACCCTACTCTCTGGATCCTCTTCTGTCACACCAACTAACTTCATATCCTCTTTCACCGCATCCAGAAATCTTCTTTGGTCTTCCTCTCAGCCTCCTGGCTGGTAGTTCTAACCTCAGTATGTCTTCTTCCAATATTTTCACCACCCTTCCTCTGTCTGACTTTATCTCCAAAACATTGAACATGCGCCGTCCCTCTGATGGACTCATGAAGTTTTGAGAGAACAGTTTTAAAAACCAATGAAGCCCACCATTCTTGTGTTTCTGTACTTGTGTCCTAGGTTGGGGTCTGTGTGCCGCTAAAGCTCAGTACCCCATTGCAGACATGGTGAAGATGCTGAAGGAGCAAGGAAAGACGGTCAGGTGGGTCTTCCCAGCTCGGGCTCGGTAACTTGCCCACTGCTTCTGCGCACGATCATGTGCTGCAAAGTTAGCAAACTTTTTTTTTTTTTCCCCCCAAACGAACGCAGTCGTGCATTGTCTCAACCTGCTTGTAAAAAGCCCGGAACGGGTCACCGTTGTTGTTGTTGTTCTGCATTTCTAAATTTGGTCTGCGTGCATCCGTCGAATCCTTCTTCCGACACAGCTGCGCCTCGTTGCCAAACGCTCGGGGTCTCCACCCAGCATGTCAACTCGGGAGATTGCTCCCTCCCTGAAAAACATTTCGAAGGGTTCGGTCGTCTCTTTATGTCTCAGACCGTTTGCGGTGGCTGACAAGCGGTGATGTTATTGCAATCGTCTCCCGTCAGGTTTGGTATCCATCCAGTGGCCGGACGCATGCCAGGACAGCTGAATGTCCTCTTGGCCGAAGCTGGCGTCCCTTATGATGTGGTTCTGGAGATGGATGAGATCAATGATGACTTCCCTGGTAACCCACCCCTTTTCTTTCCAGTTTATCAAGTGATGTTGGATTATCTTCACCTACACTAGTTTGCACTTTGGCAGGAAAGTGTTTGCAATATTACATTGTTTAATAATCAAGCCCCCCATCCCTCCTCTTGTTCTTCTCCTCTTGGAGCAGCCTCCTCATGTCCTGCAATGTGCAACCGTTCCAAGTTATTAGGGCAACAGTCTTGTTTACTTAGCAACAAGGCTAGCACTCTGCGACACATGGTTCTGTTTATGTGTGTGGGGGGGGATTGTGTTGCCTGGATGAATGCGGTGCACTTTGCTAGTAATTAATTGGCGCTTGATTATTAAAATGTCCGGGCGCAGAGACGGACCTGACGTTGGTCATCGGTGCCAATGACACTGTGAACTCGGCCGCCCAGGAGGATCCCAATTCTATCATTGCTGGAATGCCAGTCCTGGAGGTGTGGAAGTCCAAACAGGTGGGTTTGACTTATGAATCAAGAGGTTTCTCGGGTTTGTTTGGCCAAACGCTGGACGGGTGCGGAACTCTCTCAAATCTGCTCCAGGTTATCGTGATGAAGCGCACCTTGGGTGTGGGCTACGCTGCCGTGGACAACCCCATTTTCTACAAGCCCAACACGTCCATGTTGCTGGGAGATGCCAAGAAGACCTGCGACAGCCTCCAAGCTAAGATCAGGGAAGTCTATTACTAGCCGGCACATTTCAAACTTGGAAAAAGACTGGTGATTTTTCGACATCGCCCCTTTTCAGTTGATTTTTTTTTTTTTCCTTCTCAAAAGCAAATGTGGCTGATTATTTAATGTTCAAGATGGCAAATATTTTCTCAAAGCCAAATTGACATTGTTACTGGTTTGTAAATAAAACTTAACTGTATCTGGGTAGCAAATGGAACACTGCCTTGACTGAAAATGCACGACACCTTCCAGATCATTCTGTTCTGTAAGTCTCCTGTGTTTCACAAACTCTACACTCCAGCTAGACTCAGTGGGTGTTAAATCCCCGGACGGTAGTGGAAACATGAAATTATACCGTTAAAATAAAAAATAAAAAATTGTTCTACAGGTAAACTCAAATCACTTATAAAAGTCTTTTCTCTCAGTTTTAACACTTCCCAGCTAATGTCTTTGCTCTGCTGACGACGAGGTGCTGGTAGGAGTAGAAGAAGAGAAGGTTGTCGTATTCTCCCTGGTATTCCTGAGCGAGGCAGTGCTCGTGGAAGTCCTTGAGGAAATAGTAAATGGCCTCAATGGTGGCCAAGTAAGTGTCCGGTTTGCCCTTCTGCCGGCGCCAAAAACACGTTTTCCTCATCTTCAGCTCCACCTGGAGCAAGTCTGCAGGAGGGAACGCACACGGCGAAGGCAGGTTAAGCAATGTTTTGAGTCACGTCTCTTCAAAGGCTGCACAGCCCCAGCCGGTAAATGGTTACCTTGCAGTCTCTCATCTGTGCTGATCTTGTTGGTCTGGTTCCACGTGCTGTCAATGAAGACCACCCTCTGGAGGGGATGCGTCCTTGACACCAGACCCTCTGATTCCCCAGCGCTCGCCGGCCCAGGGTCCCGTGCAGCGGATTCACCTCTCTCGTTCTTCGGCCTCTTAGAGCAGGGCTCGTCTGTCGAGTCGCCTGACCTGCCGTCGGTCCTGTTGTGCAAACACTGCAACATGTCTGGTACAGAGACGGCCCCCGGACCGGGGAACACCAGCACCACCTGGACGGCACCAGCACAACCGCGTGTCAAGTTAAATAACCCTTTTTTCCTCAGATAAAAATGTGGGCAGTTTTGTGCAAAAGGTACATTTTGTTTTGGTGTCACTCAGTGGAGCAAAAAGGAAAGCAAAACAACTAGCCCACATTCTTATTTTATTTATTTCAGTCTGTTTTCAAGTCGTTCACATTTGAGGACTACTGTGTACTCGTGGGATTGGGGGCGTTGAATGTTTTGACCTAATATGTTCGGATTCCTCTTTTCCTAGTGCATCAGAATCTAAATTTGCCAAGCGTCAAATGTCAAAACACAGCAGCCAAATCACCGCTCTGGACCTAAATAGCAGTGACATGTTTCTTGAAATTACAAAATTTGTATGCGGATCAAATCCAACCGTAATTCCAACAAGACAGAAGTAATGACATGTATTCCTGCAACAATAGGACCTTGGCGGATCATCGAATGAAAATGGGACACAAGAATAGTTGCGTGCCTGAAAACATTAACTCTTGAATAAACACAATTTGTGAAGCGGCAAATAATGGAACAGCCAAGTTAGCAGTCCATAAATTAAAAAAGAAAAAGAAAAAGAGGAAGACAAGGAAAACAATTTATATATATGACAAATATTTTGATTTTTGAAATGAGAAACACCAAACCTTGTCTTTGTCAAACTCTGGTATGCAGGGATAGGTGTATATGGTGACGTCGCCGGGCGCCAGGATCTTGGCGTGAATCGCAGTGCTCTTGCCGTCAGTCTCATTTGGATGCTTGATGATGTCTATCTTGATGGGAAGCTGCGGATACAACATAAGTGCAGTTCCGTTCTGCCTCAGCTAATGCAACTTTTGCTCAAATCATGTGTAAGAGAGACCCGAGTGTCTGAAGACGCTCTGTCATCTGGGTCACGGCTACCAAGGGAGGCCTGACAGTTGGAATGCATTCCGCTCACTTCGGATAGATGTGAATTAACATTTTCCACCACATTATAACTATTATGGCGAGTCTTTTGCTGAAGGTCTAGGAGGAACAATCAACTGAATCCTACCCTCTTACTGACCTTGATTAAGGGGATTTCTTGCAGGCTGACACCCACTAATGAGCAGCATGTGTAGCAGAAGAACATCCTTGATCCTCCACATTTAGTGCACTTCAACCTGCCCCTCTGCTGAGCTTCCTCCAGCACTGTGTGCGATGCCAATTTCAGGCCTTGGAGAGGCTGCTTGGCAGGCTCGCACGTGTCTGATGAATCGCTGGAGACTGTTGTTTTGTCACGGCAACTCAAATGGAGACACTGGTCTCGATCCAGGCTGCTCATGCTTGCTTTTAAATGTTGACAGATTAATACTGGAGCATTTGGACTCGGCCTTCATAGCTGTAGAAAAATGACAAAACGAGTGATGCAAATGTTAGGAGACAAAACTAATCCAAAATTTATTTAAATATAAATTCAATCAGATTAAATTAGCAGGCAAGAGTTCTGTTTCCAGGAGTGATACCAATTATGTACTATTATTAGAGGGGAAACCTTGAAACATGCTGGTAACTTCTATCTTTTCCAGATCACGGGGCTCGAAATCATGGAAGCAGATTAAAATCTAGGCCTGTGCTTGATTATACCTGGGAGCATTCTTTTGACTGCATCCTTAAAGATAGATTGTAAGACCCATTTCTGATGTACACATTTTTTCAAAACATTTGCAAAAGAAAACGGTTAAATATTGCAAATTTTGAGATTGTTCAGAAAACTGAAATTGTTTAAAACACCGACTACGATCTGAAGGATACCCAGTTTCTAGAATATCAGCTACACTTAAATGCTGATACATTACAGGTCGGTGGCATCATTAGTAGGAGAGTTATTCAAACTGAAATAACTAACGATAGTTTGAAATAAACAGAAGATGGTGGCGCAGGTTCGAAGGTAAATTGCACTAAAAACACGAAGAATACTAATTCCAGCTCAATATACATTTGAATGACAGCGCGTCGAGGTGCTATGGCTAGCTATAACAAAGTCAGATCACCGCTGCTAACACTAGCCCCGATGGCTGCTTTCACTGACATACGTTTCACAGCCCCCCGACTTCACTTGCTCTGCGGGAAAAGGCTGCTTCTGTCCAAGCAAGAGCCGAGGAGTCACGATGAAAACACTCGGACCGGCGAGGTGAGCGCTGTACGGCGGCTTCTCCGTCGCTCCATCAAGCATACAGGAAGTCGGAGGACGAAAACGTGTCTACGGTGGCCGCGAGGTGTCAAAAGAGCCTAGCGTTTTGCAGGGAGAAAACAAACACGACGATTTTTTAAAAATTTCAATAAAATACCACCATTGGAGCGCACGTATTCTAGTACAATATATAACGGATACGGGTTCAAATTAAGAGTTATGTAAAGACTAGGACCCGCGTGTTTCAAACTCACACGCTTGGGTTAACTTTTAAAGCAGGTACGTGTGTGTGTTGGGGGGGTCACTTTCCTCGTTTTCAAGTACTGTGCTTTTCAACGAACAAAATCAAATATTGTAAAATAATGTCCGTCCGTCTGTCTGTGTCACAGCCCCCCAAAAATAGACAAGTAATAAGCAAAAAAAGACTGTAATTCTTGTAAATAATTGAATAAAAATTTCATAGGATGTGAAACAGAGTAATAATTCTACTGAATTACTCAGTAGTATTGACAAAACATCTATTCATTTTCTGGGTTGCTCTGCTTTTTTCAAATGAGGCACCTAATAAAACTTCTGGCAAATAGCTAAAGTCTCGCGGGTGATATTCCTTCAGTGGCGTTCGTGAAAACCCCAACAATGATTTCAAGAAGAAAACAAGTGTAAAGTATCATTTTGCTCGGTGTGATGTAAAGCAGATCGTTGTATGTCATATTTCAAAGGTTCCTGAGCTGCAGACCGCATGCAGACTTGTATGGTGAGCAGATGTGAACGAATCCTTCCATTGTGGTATATTAGATTACGGCGGTTCAGGAATTAGCCAAATATTGACTAAAAGTCAAGTTGGTTTCGAGGCACGAGTCACGATTAATTGGATTATTGGACGCAGTGGCTCTGTGGTCAGTGCCGTCTCCTCACAAACGCTCTGGGTTCAGGTGCCGGGCAGCCGTATTTATGTGGCGTTTACATGCTCACCCTGTATGAGTGTCAAACATATATTATTGGAGAGGGTTTTATTTGGAACTGCCTACGCTGTCACAAAAGACGGCCATGATACAAGCATTTAACTTGTCGAATTTGTTGAACAAAGTAAGGTCGTCTTCGTTTCTTCCATTCTCTGCGGACTGTTTTGCAAGGATAATGGTCTCCCTACGACAACCTCAAGACATCATCTGTAGTTCCCAAAAAGGGTTTCAGTGGCTCTGTCTCTTGACTCAGCATCAGTGGCGTGTATTAAAAGTGCAAATCAAGATCTCATTGTCGTGATTCCTCCGGTTATTACTGGCATTATGTTACATTAAGCTCCGCTCTGACATCGGCATTAAATCAAAGTCTGTGTGAAAGATGGGAAAAGGCCTCAGAGTGGAGAACTCAACCCGATGTGACGGCGCCTTGAAACCGCATTCCTTTTAAATGCCAGCGGGGGAACAAATTGGGTTGTCAAGATGTCTATGAGAAAACGACCCCTGTTCAAAGTTTATTTATTGCCGCGGTAAACATTTTCCAAGCACGTCGTCTAAGTCCCTATCACCGACACTACATGACATTCGATAGTTAAATTGTGGTCGTATTAAAAGGAAAATAGGTGATTAAACAGGACATACTTTTCGGCAGCGGTTTGTTCTCTCCTTTCTCCTGGAGCTCCTTGCATCTATTGTGTTCTCTTTTTAACAAAGAGATCCCACAACCCCGTTTGGAAAATCGACCCCGTCATCGTGACATTTTGTTTATTTGCTCCCAAACCGCACAAATTAATTTGCGCAGCTTTCCTGTTTAGAGCGTTTCACCGAGTCCCATTCGTGATGGACAGCCCTAAACAATCCATGCCTAACCATAAACAGGACTTTTTTTTCGTGTATTAGTACCAGTAAAATGTCCCCACAAGGACTTCTGGTCTTGATTGCTTACTAGGGGTCGCCAAGTGGTATGAGTGGAAAATCATTCCAGTCTGATATTCTTTGCTGCGGGAGAGGTTTTATAATTCAGATAAAATGAGTTGAGAATAATTCAGAGGTATTATTATTATGTATGTGACCTGGAATAAAAATAGAGAAAATCGATATGTTTCATTGATGTAGATCCAATATATGATAATGTGACAGCCATTTAAAAAAAGAATTAATTGTAATGTATGATTAGATGCAAACATTTCTTCCCTGCGCCTGGGCAGTAAGACACAATTTTTATCATTACTAATCAAAATATACACATTTTTCACTGTAGTCAATAACCCTTGTTGGTGTTAATGTCAATGACAAAGTGCGAAGTGGATCCACCACCCACTCCTGATAAAGTCACATTCCGTTCCCATTAGTCGACTCGGACGGGTCAGCTCAAAGTTCACACCTTTTAACTGCCTGTGCATTTTAGCGTCTGAAAAATGTCGTTGGCAAAGCGAAAAACAACGCGGCCCGGATCCATCGACCTCCATGAGATTGAAATGGCTTTAGGGTCTTCTTCATCTGTTTAGTCTAACAAAGAGGAGAAGGAAAACAAACCGACCGCATTTCAGAGATGTTTGTTTCCCTGTTGACGACGGTCCAGATAAAACTATTTCCTGATGGCAGTTTAATAAATTAAAATACTTCAATGAAGCAATATTTGCAATCTTTAGGTCAGATGGAGGCGCCCTGGCGAAGGCAGCTCATCCCTTGAGTCAACACAGTAACTACGACAGCAGTATCTTTGCAAACCAACCCCAAACATCTGGGTCTGGAGTGACCACGCGCTGATGACACGCAGATGCGGCTGATCTCCGTCTGAAACTGTCCATGTTTGACAGACGGTGACATTTTGAACCCATGTTCCTTTCAGGTATGGAGCCCAACATTTCTTCATGGCATGGGAGAGGCGGCGGCGGGAGACGAGAACGAAACGAGAAGACGTGAGTGTGATATTAATTTTTACGTGTCAACATGTATGCTCACAAGCACTTAGGAGTCAACCTCAAACACGCGGATTGATTTTCTTTTTATTCCCAAAGGTTTAAATCAGAGTTAAAATCCTTGAAAAAAAACATAGGTAGCAAACCAGGCTGAAAACCGCTGTGTTAGGCCACACAAATAACAGATAAATAGCCCAAATGCACCCAAATTTAACTTTTCTCCAACGGCAGGCTATTTGTGGAGGCAGCTCCAACACTTTTAAGAGATCAAAACGTTAAATGATTACATTTGAAAAAGTCATTGTCTCTCAAAAACAATGTCCTCAATTCTTTGGACAATTCACAGGCCGTCCTGCCGCCAACTTCACAGGGATCGATTCTTCGCGTTGCACGAGACCCCACAGCCGTGAGACAGAGCTTTTTATTGAATCACGACACATCAGAGTTGTGTTTAGATGAAGAAAGCCCTTATTGTTACCGTCCAAGAGCACAATCAGTTGTATGCTCTGCAGAGCAGTGGGTCTCTGCGCTCCAGAGTGCAGGTTACGGGGTTCGGGGGTCCTGGGGTCCTGGGATTCGAACAACCCAGGTCGGCCTGCATTCCCCCATCTGTCCAGCCCTGCCGGTGTGTGTGTGTGTCTGTGTGTGTGTGTGTGTGTGTGTGTGGGTTTGGACACAAATCTGAACCCAGGCCATCGGATGGATTATCTTTTCCGTTCCAAATGTCCAGACGGACGAAAGTGACTCACGAGTTGAACTGTTGACGTCTTTAGTAGAAAAGCGTTGACGCCGGTTCCAAGAAGCGCGAAATTTCGGCAAAACATCGGGAAAAACAGATATCTGAAGTGGGTCAGAGGTTAATGACAGGATTATCCTTCCCGGATCTAATATCTGGCTCGAAGTCGCAACTTTACGACCGTCGAATACAAAGGCTGTGTCGGTTTTCATTTAAAATGAAATATTCTATTTTTACACAACTCGTTTCAGGCTGCGATCTGATGTTTTTGCCGAAATACAACATCGCCGGGCCCTTCTGAACATTCTGTTCTTCAGTGCAACATCACTCTGCCAGCCGGAGAAACACTCGGTGCTGATGTTTTTATCCATCGCAGACCAATTTTGTTGTATTTCTTCATTGCAATTTCTCATATAATTATCATCCATGCATATTTGCATCGATTCAACGAGCGCGGACGAAAAAATAAATAAATAAAAAATTGTACCGCCCATCCGAGAGTGAAAACAGAGAGACACAGCGGTCAGGACTGGAGTGGCCGTAAAATCCGAGTGTTATAAACTCCCTCTTTCTCAGGGCTCTTGTGTGCCGGGGTTCCGTGCTAAGGGGTTGCAAACACAGAATTCCCTGGGTTGCATAACCGTAGATTTCCTTTAGGGAAATGGAGGGTGACGGCCCTGAAATGTATCAAGTTCAGCTGTTTGGCCCCCCCACTCCCGTCCCAGGCCTCCCCTTTCTCCTGCTGCCCCTAGACCACCTCTCCACTTCACACGAGACTCCCCAGCCTTGCTCCCTACTTTTTTTTTTTGTTTTGTTTTAGCCCTGTCTACCCCTCCCCTCCCCTCCTGCCTGGCTCCTCGCAACGAGGCCGAGACCTTCCTCCTCCTTGGCGTAGACGTTGCCCTCGTCTGCACATGCTGCTGGTTACGAACATGTGTAGCTCCACGCTCTGTGTTTCCACTCGAATGCGAATATACCGCTGCAGTAAATAACCCTCCCTATGCCGGTATTCATCCAAAGAAAAGCGTCAGAATAAGGTCGGACCTTTTGTGCCTCTCTTGAAAACGAACCAGGAGGATCGTGGACGTGCGAACCGGATATCCTGACGCTAGCAATTAGCGAAAATGCATTTTTGCTGTTTTTCAACGCAGTCGCTGGGTGTCATGCAGGACAACCCAAAACACTTTCAGGCCAAAGCTCGCAGAAGCGTTAAAAACGGGCTGAGCTACAGGGGTAAATCTGTGGGTGTTCAACTTTTTGTCGCCATTGAGTCAAGGGGGCAGCGTTAGCTCAGGCAAGCATTGGACATGGCTGCTGGTAACGGTATCCCACAATGCAATGTAGCGTTAGGGGGACGGGGAAATAGATTCCAACAAAGGGCCTTTTGCGCTGAGTCTCCATTTTGTCCCCCGGTTTGCTTGGGTTTCTCCGAAGTTCTCCTCCCACAGTCCGAAAACATTGGAGACCCTAAATTGTCCAGATGTGTCGATGAGAGTCAATGGTTGTCTGTCTCTATGTGACGCATGAATGACAGCATGAACGGTCTCATGTGTCGATATCAGACGTCCCCAACCACTGGGCCCTGGATCATTTGTTATCAGGCTGCAAAGAAAGAATAAAATTGCTTGAAAATGACATTCATAAAGACACGGGTTATTTTCATGGATCTTCCTGGTATTTTAATTGAAAAAAATCACATCTCACTCCTGCGCTTGACTGAGTTGCAGGTTTATTCTTCCATGCATCAGTAAATCGTCAAGCTAACCATCGCTAAAAACAAACAAAAGTCTCAAGGGCCGATGATAAGACACCGGAAGGGTCTCAGAGTGCAGGCAGAAAAAGAGCTCTATATCTAATAATATAGCTAATATCTGGCTAAGGAAGCCATGAAACCCTCAAAACTACTCTGCCAAGTAGAAACCAAGCACCGTCCAACATCATACCTTCACCAGGGTGGGATTTTACTGCAGTGACAGTGAAAAAAAAAACATATTCTGGATAAGGAACACACTTGGATGTCCCCAGCTACCGTCACCCTCCGCATGGGACAGTGTAGTTGCGGGGAATCAAGCTCAGGGCTGCCATCGATTCTGCATTATGGTGAGTAGATATCAGTGTGGTAATCATTTGGCACAAAAAAGGTTGGGAACCGCTGGTATCAATAAAAGTAGAAACTACTATGAATTTGACCTCAGTGCTGAGCAGTGGAGGTCCCTCTGGGTCCCCTGTATCAGTGACCTTGTTAAAAACTGAATATTTTCCAACACATAGGCTCTATATGTTGGAAAATATTCTTTTTATACGCTTGCCAGTATTATAGTTACTGGCAGGAGTACAGCCAGTTTCATAATTTTTGTATGTTGAGCTCAAAGAAAAAGTGCTGGGGAATCCCATGTTTTGTGAAAAGAAGAAAAAAAAAAAAGCTCTGTAATTTTAGGAATATTTATCAGCAGGTCTTGGAACACCACAAGAATCGTGTGTGTGTGTGAGAGAGTCTGGCACGCCGGCATCGCAGTCTATGACTGCTCTCTTACTCTTGTTGGATTTGTTTCCTCGCCGTCTTTCTGGGAATACACAGCCTTGAGTCTGAAATGTGTTTACATTTTGGGTATGTTACAAATTATCTGCAAAGACTAACTTTGCGTGACTTGGCAGAAGCCTTCACCTTGCTCAGATGTTGTTTGGGTCAAATGTATTTCAGGGGTTTGCTCTCTCCGTTGACTGTCTTTATCTGACAGGGTTCTCCAAGCCAGATGTGAACCCAGCCAGAAGGTAAAATTTTGCACCCCCTGCGTGCGCGTGCGCGTGTGTGTATGTGTGTGTGTGTGTGTGTGTGTGTGTGTGTGTGTGTGTGTGTGTGTGTGTGTGTGTGTGTATGCGCATACATGTACATATGTTGCCACATGCACGTGTGTGTAAAATGCGGGATCCTCGTCAACATGCCTGCAATACTTTGCTGCCCTGACAAGACACCATTTATACTCAACGGAATGTAACCTCAGCGGGAAGTAAAGCAACACTTGTCGGTGTCGATTTATTTTCATTTCAAATCCTAAATGTTCAGCTCCATCCTCGTGTTGGGTTTCCACGTTCGACCATCGCTCATCAAATTGAATAATCTAATATCACAGCCAAGGACTCTCGGGTTTTCCCAAATGTTTTTTTTTTATTATTTCATTTGTTGTAATGTGCATCCGATCTTCTCCATCAACCAATTTATTATCTGGTCAGTATATTGGCCAGAGCAGGGGAAAAAAATGGCGTCTTAATATCTCGCGAGGCCTGTCCTCGTGGTGCTTCATCTTTAAGAAAGGTTTTATTCTCTCTCTTTTTTTTCCCTTTTTTTCAAACATAAACTCAGTATTGTCCTGTCAGATCGTGTGAGATTTGGACCGAAATCTCAACTCTTTTCTGTTGGAGATTCACATCGCGGCAAGTAAGAAACAATACACTTTGGACTTGTTTATCTTCATGCTGATTTTAAAAATGAATTCCACCTTTGTCTCACGACTCGCTCCAGGAACTTTGATGGTTCCACAATTCACATCGGAGAACTGGCTTGAAGTATAGACTCTCCCCTCAGCACATCTGCGGAGTATTTCAAAATATAATGCGCGATGATATTGCCAGTCTCACGCTCGATGTGCAGGACTGAGCAGATCCCATGAGCTGCTTACCAACCTATGGATGTCCTCTATTCAGTGGATTCTCATGTAGCCTGTTTTTCATTAATTTACATCAATTTTGAAATAAAACAAAAAAACTAGAATAAACTTCAGCAGTTATATTAGTCTTTATTTGCGCTTTTATTATTAAACATAATGATATTAACAACAATAATAATAAAATACTGATCGCGATACTACTAATAATAATGATAATCATTTAATGATAATGACATACTGATAAGAATGATCATGATGATGATAATAATAATAATTATAATAATGCTAGTAATAAAAATGCCATTATAATATGCTATTTTTATTATAATTATATATAATATATATATAATAATGATTGTTACATTGATAATGATGATAATAATGATGATGATGTTGAACAGAATAATGAAAATATTGTTATTATCAATAATACTATTGATAATATTGATATTTTAACAACACTAATGTGCAATATAAGTAACATACTTTATTATAATGGAAATAATATGTAATTTAATGATGATATAATCGTAAGAATGATAATAATAATCCATCGTCCTGCACTCAGGGTCACAGGGTATAATGGCACCTATCCCAGCCGTCACCAGCCGAGAGGTGGGGTACACCCTGGACTGGTTGCCAGTCAATGGCAGGGTCACATATATAGACAGACAACTATTCACTCACTCACTCATTCGGGACAATTTTCCCGATTTTTTTCCAGTTAACCTAACCTACTAATAACAATAACAGACGCAACACCAATTCTTCACCATGTGTGTCTGATGGGCATAAATGGACATCACAACGTTCCTGTTGAGTCCCGTCGTGTTAAAAGTTCAGAAATACTTGGATTTTTCCATGAAGACAAGGACTGCTTGAGATTGGCCATGTAGATATATTTATGATTAATGATATCACAGAAGGAGCATCTGATGTGGAGTGACCTCTTCTAATGTTCTGACATGGCGACCATGTTGAACGCACAAATGTTTACCAATTGCTGACCGAACACCGTCTTTGGGTTACCTCCTGTTGTCTGTGAGTGCCGCCATAACTACAACCCAGTTTGTAGTTTCCACGTCAGGTCATAATTTAACATGAATGTTTGCAGGAAGGCAGCATCGTGGCATTCCTGCCGTTGACCACTTGAGTGAAAACTTCGGGCTTAAGTTCACCGCAGTCTAGCGTGAGCGGCCATTTTGGTCCATTGTTTATTTTTGCCTTGCGATTTGAAAGAAGGCAGAGGATGAAGTTCGGGTCAGAGTCGACAACATACAGTTAAATGGCGAACCACTTCCCTTTTTAATGGTGTTAGTTCAAAACCTTGCAGTATGTTAAAATAAAAATTCCTCCACAGTTTAAATGTGTTAAAGACAAAAACGTTCCAAATCATTAATAATGCAAATGAACTACATAGGTTTTTGAAATGCACAAAAAAAAACAAAACTGACTTCCTGCCGAGAGTGGAGAACAAAACGTGCACATTGGTTTGTCTCTGGGAGACACATTCGTCTGCTAATCTGTTGAACTTTATGTCAACATGTTTAGAAACGCTGCAGATGAAATCAGTGTGAGGTTGCTGCAGACCCCACAGCCTGCCGTTCCAGGACCACACTCCAGTCTTTAGAGGGGTTTTGCCACCTGCAGGGAGTGTGAAGTCGACGTAAAGCTTGTGAAATATGGGGGGACGGGTTCTCGGTTTGGGGCCCCTTTGCTGTTTTTATTTATCTCCATCATCCTGCAAGAGCCGTAGTCGATCAGACTTAAGTGTTCAGGGAGGCACGGTACAAAAGTCTCCAGCGGCCTCAAGCCCCAAATTGTCCGCTGTATCCTCATTCATTCATTCATTCAATCATTTTCTATAATGCTTATCCTGCACTCAGGGATCTGGAGGGGGGCTCCCGGCTGTTATTGGGCGAAAGGCGGGGTCGCCAGTCGATCACAGGGCCACAGATAGAGACTTAAAACCATTCGCCCTCTCATTCCGACGTCAAGGCAATTTAGGGTCTTCCATGAAGCTCCTGCATTGTTTTTTGGACGGAAACCAGAGAACCCAGAGGAAACCCTCGCAAAGAAAAGTTCAGATTTGAGCCTGGGACCTTCTTCCCCTGAGGAGGAAGCGCCAATAACATTTAGCCCTCGTATTTTCTATTTATACCGGCCTCTCAGCTGTTACGTGGTGAGGTTCAGACAAAACATCTCCTAATCTGATCCAGGAAAAGACAATAGCGAAAAAAAGAAAATGAGAATTTTAGACACAACCAGCACAGCTTGGAGTTTGGACCGTTTAGTCACATGAAGACCGCGGGTCCGACACGGCCTCCCAATTGTGAATGATGAAGCGCTGCAGTGGGTGGAGACGTGATAAGAACATTTGGCTTCACAGCATCGTCCACTTGGTACTTTAATCTGAATATGTTTTTTTTTTAAGTTTTTTCTGTTTTTTTTCTTTAGCAGCAGAATATTTTTTGGCATCAACGTCCCGTTGCGATTATGACGACGGAATCGGTGGACGGCCACAAGTCGGTCCACGATGTCGGAGTGGGTTGGGGACAGATGGATCACGCTACGTACCGAACACTTCATTCAAACTACTGGTGGCGATCTTCAAATCTCTTTTTTCCCCCTGTCGAGAACTTCAATCGCGTGTAACTGTAACCAAAAAAAAAAAAAAAAAGACAAGTCCAGCTTGCTTCAGCTCATCTGCGGCATTTCCACTCAGGTGCGTCAAGTGTTAGATCATATGAAAAAACGTAAATGTTTTATAATGAAATATATTTGGACCTATAATAACAATAACATCGAGTAGAACTGTGTGCCAGTTTTAGCCGTTGAAGCTTCTTTTTTTTTGTCCCTTGTTCCTTTTTTCCTCGCACATTTAATGCAAAGTACACGTGTCTGAGAGGAGAAGAGCGGAGCGCGATGACGACGACAATTTTTTTTTTTTTTTTTTTTTTTTCTTTTGCATTTTTGCCTACAAACGTATAGAAGCGAGATGGCGCACACGGCGAGAGTCTTCCTGGTCACTCTGCCGCCCGCCTCTCCTCCCTGCATTTCATGGGGATGAAGTGAGATGCTACGTGCTCCCGCCTGGTCTTCTTCCCCCGCAGCGGCCTCCCCTTCTGCGACAGCGCTATGAACATCTCCTTGCCATTTTTAGTCCACTTTGTCGAGGAGTAGGCGTTGAAGTAGTTTTCTAGGAAGATCTCCTTGAAGTTGCAGCTATCGCTGTAGAACCTCTGCAGGGGGGGGGCAATCAGAGAGAAATAGCAATGTTGTCATCTGTTGTCACTGAAAAGGATATTTCACGTCACAATCTCCATGGCGGCCAGCGGAGAGTTACTTGTTTTCTAGTTTCTTTCTTTTTCCCACGCCTGTGAGGAATTACCTTGCCCTGCAGCAGTCCGACTTTGTTCATGGAGATGTAGTACTGACTCTTGACGCCCTTGATGGCCAGGATGCCGCCCTCGGACACTGTCCTGATCTCCAGGATGCCTGTCGAGGGAAAACAAAAGAGAGATGCACGGAAGTCAGGACACCCAATATCTGCCCCCCCTCCCCTTTCCCTCCACGCAAACCCCCCCGCCTTGACATTCATCTCCATTAACAAGCGTGCTTCTGTACTCGATCAGTCAGTGGTCTCTCTGGCTTTATTCAAGCTTGTTAACCGGGCCCGCTTGGCCGTTACGCACACTGCGGCCCGCAGATATTGGAGACAGAGTACGGCTCGGGCCCCCGGAGGAGGGCGGGGGGAGGTCGGACGGGGGGCTGGGGGGAGAGGCGAGGGAAGTACTTCCTTAAATGTGCTTTGCACGCTACATTTTAGGCATGCCCTTTAAATCTGTGGGAGAGCACAAACATTTCTGTTTTGCGTTTCCCTCCCCCCTGTTCGCCAGACCGAGGAGTTAATTCGGAATTTATCTCCGTGATACACGCGAATAAGAAAGGCACCGGAAAAGAGCGCGCAGTTGACGTCTGGATGGGATATCGCCGATTATATCTTTGAATGTAAATGCTCGGATGACGTCTCCTGCGATATTTATAAACAAAAACAAAATAGCCTCTCTCGGTGATGGTGCAAATTAGTCACGCGTGGCATTTATCCATCATCAGCCTGGCAGTCCTGACCGGAATATTAGGTTCTTTGAAAAATTCCGAATAATTCTTCTTATTTGACATGCACTGCAGGAATTCTTCCGCGCGATGGTGGAGAGGAAAGAGGGAAAGACCTTTTCTGGAGGCGTCTCAGAGCTGACACAGAGCACGCCGCATTTCAGTGTTTTCCAGATCACAAACAGATGACAGACTCCCAATCTTGGAATGTTGTTTATGCTCCGATGGTGCTATTTCACTGGCTGTGACTGCCCCCTTTTCACCATGCCTTCGTATTGAGTCTACCCCTACCTGCCCTGCTGGATTTCAATGGTCCCCATTTGAGGACAGGGGTCTTCTGTATTTTCTCCCAGATGTAAAAAAAAATTAAAATAAAAGCTTGAAGCCTTGGGAATCATTAGAATTTAACATCTTTTTTTAAATTCTACATTTAATTATTATTGCTAAAATATGCTACGGATTCTATTTTTTTGCTTAATTTAATGTCTAAAAATCAATTGCAGTCCATCTGTAAACTCCATGGATGAGGGCGTTGTTCTCTGACTGAATCCATGTCTGGGGACATTCAGATATCCTTATTTTTTTGTAATTCTTTGAATGCACTGCAGGCCTTAACATAAAAGAAAAACAAAAAGCTGGATTCTCAAATCAGGGATTTTGAATCCAACGAAGACCTTCCTGGGAATCCCAAGCCCAGAAGCTTCGGAATTCCCACATTAACCCTCATCTTTGCTTTACCCCTGTATTCCAGGTTTTGCGTTTACCGAACGGCCATACTGCTGGCCGGTGACTCATTCCAAGGGGTTCATTTATTTGGTGGCGACGACTCGTTTTCAGGCACTGTGCTGCGGGTGTGCAGGCCGAGGTGTGAACCCCCACTCTTAAAACTCAAATGCTCTCAGCTTAAACCCAAAGCTCTCACTGTGTTTCACGGAAATCTTTTCTACTCCAAAGTGTTATCCGGTTGCGATAAAATATCCGGAAGGTATGATTTGAAGTTTTTATTTTATTCATATCCATTTATATAAAGCTCCCAGTGCAGCCTTGCATTCACTGAATTCATTCTCTGCAAGCGGCGTTGGCCTGGCAACATCCGTGCGCATAGTTTTATGAAAATCTTCTGTTTTGAATGTAAAGTTAGAACTTTTGGGGCGGAAGTCCTGACATGTCAAAACCTAGAAATAACGTTTCTGATTCCAAGATTTGTTCTTGGAATAAAACGCTCCTCTGCAATCGCTTTCAGATCACATCACCCCCCCCGCTGCGCCCTCTGGTTTTTGCGTGCTCTGTGATTGTTATTGTCAGCGCACATGAGGGCGTTTCATTTATTCCCTCCTCCTCTCGCCGCCAATCATCTCCTGCAGCCAGTCTCGGGCCTTGCCGCTAGCGTGCCAACATTCCAGCTACAGCTGCGCGGTCAGATCGGAGGAAGCGATAACTACTAAAACATCTTAGGCCTGACAGGGGAGACTTACAGTAGTCCTTTAAAAAAAATAAAGAAAACCTTGGCTCAGAAACAACGTTTTAAGAACATCAGGCGATAAATTATGATTTCCAAGACAGGCGGATCAATCGAACCAAAATGAACTGGCACTGACGGGAGCCTTTGAGCAGCAAGGAATGGTTGGGAGCGCTGTCTATCCATGCACGATATCGATCAGTGCCAAATCCCCGATGCATCAATCAGTGAAAGTAGATCCCCGTCATGGCAAGTAAGTCTCAACCCCCTCCACCCTACCGCTAAAGACGTCTTTATTAGGGACTGCTTTTCTAAGCCGGAGCCCCCACCTGCTCGACGTGACCCCTGCCGGCCCGACCCCTTTAGAACTGTCGTTAAACCGCGCAATAACAACTCCGCCTTGTTCCCGTCACCTCGCGCAAGCCCAACGAAGGCGTGGGAACCTCACGGCAGAAAAAATGTACGGGATATCCGCGGCGGTTCCGTTCTCCAAAAAAATAACAAACAAAAAAAACCTCCTTACTGTAACAGTTGGTCGGATCTTGCGTCCCATTGATGTTGCCATTCTCGTCAATTGTTAAGAACCACTGGGTTCGGCTGAACAGCTGCCGGATGCGCACGTCGCCCCCCTCCATGTAGTCATAGTTCCTGGTCTGACGCTCGTGTCCCGTGCAGTTCATGATAGCAGCAAGTTGCTCTGGAGTGCAGTCACTGTAGACCACACACACACTGCTGAACAGGAAGACGGCATGCAGGTACATTCCCGAGAACACATTCTGAACGTTCCATGACAGCATCCATTTGCGCATTATCGTACAATGCGGTGGGGATCGGTGGACACCATTCTGAAACGTGAGATGTGTGAGCTAGCCCTCAGCCCAGCGACCTTCTGAACCCTGACATTTGCGTGGGGAAACTCTGATTCCCACTTCTTCCAGCCGGGAGAGGGGACGGGGGGGTCGGAAGCTGGCCGGGGTTAGATAAGGCTGGATGCCGGTCTGAAGAAGAGGAGGTTTTTTAGTCCTCAGTGACTGATTGCATTGACTGCTCCATCCTCTCTAGACCGCAGTCTGTCAAAGGATGTCATAATCCACATCAGGGAATATGCGGGGCGTCACTATGAAGGGAAAAAAATCAAAGAAAGAAAAAAAGTCCGGCTAATGCAGTTGGGAAGAAAATCATGCTCACAAGAATAGTTACAATTCTGAATATTCTAAAGCAACTGGGAAAATAATGCCGCCTTCCCCTTCTATTATCTTACAATAGAAATCCTATACATCTTCAAACGCCGGCCAGAAGCTTCTGGTTTTCTCTGCAGTACATCAAAAGTTGCCACGGCGCCATCTGACAGGTAAGAGCCTTTTTTTTTTTTTATCGCGTCAACACTCGGGGAACGAGTGAAATGTCAACGCAAAGCCGTCGTCGGAACTCGCTCTGCCAATTAGTCTGCGGCGACGGCGGCCAATGTTGTGAAAATAAGACGAGGGAACTTACGTGGGGCAGCGAGACAGAGACGAGCGGAGATGCGGTTCCTGCCCCCCCCCCCGGCCGGACTCCTGATCCAAGCAGCCTCACAGCCTCGGCCGCGGGATTCCCAGGGATGCCTGCCTCATTCCGGCCCGGCCGACGGCTCGCATCTTCCGCCGCCGCTCGGCACGCCGCTCAGATAAATGCCTCCCGCTGACCTCACTTGAGAGCAATTAGATCCCGACCAGTCAGCTGTCCCTGGCCGAGATTCGGGGGGGGAGGCGATGGGAGGAGGGGGGCGGAAAACACCCTCTGTCTGGTTCGCGCTGTCGCTCACTGGCCAGACATGAGAGGGAGCTGTAAACTCCCGTAGAGTCCTTCTGAAATCATTTGCATGCACGGTCGCTCTTATAAACTTCACCTCTCTGCCTTTTTTTTTTTTTCTTCTTCCACGTTTAAGTAACGCTTGAAATATTCTCTGCCGTGACAACGGCATGAGGAATTTCTCCCCCTTTCATTTTCAAATGCGGGATCACTTCAAAGAACATTGCAGATTTCTTTTTTTTTTTTTCGGGTCGCTATTATCGAGCCCAATAGAGGGGGAAGCAATAAATTCTGCCTGGCAGGTATCCATCCGCGGGGAGAAAAACAGAAGACATAGCCGCTCCGAGCCAGTCATCTCCGTGTCAGGGGTCTTGCACTCTCTCGCTTTCCGTGTTTGTCTTGAAAGTCACAATTTATTGCCTTACATACCTGGCCTTTCCTTGGACTCCCTACTTCAAAAGTTTATATGGGCCCCCCGAATGACACGCTACCCCCTCCTGCAACCCCCTGGGGGGGGGGAGAGGTCATAGCTTCAGGGCTGCCGAGAGAGAGAGAGAGAGAGAGAGAGAGAGAGAGAGAGAGAGAGAGAGAGAGAGAGAGAGAGAGAGAGAGAGAGAGAGAGAGAGGTCTGGTCTGGTCTGGTCTCTCTCTCATCTCTAAAGTGTAGGTTGTAAAGATATGGTCTGTTAGCTGTCACTCACAGCCCTGAGACACCCACTTCTT